>OX246737.1:94976943-95059443 GCA_945910005.1 Isoperla grammatica | reverse complement strand
ACTGTTATACTGTTACACGGTTTTTCTTGTTTTTGTGAATTAATCCTTTTCGTCGATTACTGCTTTGTACAACTAAGCACGCCGCCCAATTACCAGAGCGAACATTTGCTAAACACAGTTGTTTACATCTTAAAACAACACAAGGTAGTGTTTAATTTGAGAGTTTCTAGCTAACGCCATTAAATCCCTACACTAAGAATTAGCGCTAAGTGGAAGTTCAGACTATATTTAAAGAAGAATGGTTGAAGAGGCCAACTCTGCACAGGACAAAAAAAAAAAAAAAAATATATTTTTGGCAAATTGCACTCCTAGTCATAATTTACTGTCTGTGTGGACAGCCGTACGTGGTGGCCATACAAACTTGTGTTAATTGCGGTCTCACGTACGCTAATTGGTTTGTAAACTAGACCTCGAACGATGCACCCAACACTAACAGGCCCCTCTACCTTGCAGTAGGTCTGCACAGATGCTCATGTCTGAGAGACTGCGGGCGACAGTTACTATAAGGGATGCCGGATGCGGTACGATTTAAAAATTAAAATTGAAAGTCATATTAAGATGAATTCAAATCGACATGATTAATCGTCATTTAATCGTGGGGGTACAAATCATCACGATTAGCTTCTTTTCTTAATGAAAAATTGACATCAAATCGCAGTTTTTTGTTCTTTTCGCAAACTGACGAAATTCATGTTTTGTTCTTTTATTTCTTATCGAAGTGGGACGGTCGCGACTGCTATAGTATAGGTCGAAAGTTTAGGCTTTCCGGTCGCTTTACAGTATGCGCCCGTACCACACTAAGAACCCAAAGCCAGTATTATATATAGTATTTTCCATTCCAAGATACACAGTTGTAAAATCAAACCTCAAAAGAAGTTGTTGTTGTTATTAGAGACCAAAAATGTCAATCATGCCTTTCTTCCGCAAAGTACTTACCACCATCCCTGTAGAATAGTACAGGCAGCTCCAAATCATATTGGCCTCCAATGACAGCGCAAGAAATACCTACCCTAATATCCCTACTGACATCACCAATTAAACAATGAGTTTTAATTACTAACTTTAGTGATCCTCAATTTCGGTACTTGATGTTAATTTAGATTTTAGGTTATTCATTTCAAGGACAAAATAATCGGAGGTCACTTGTTTTTGGTAGCTATGCATATCCATCCCTTCTTGCTGGTCGGAAAACCTGTCAATATAATTGAAGTTTACAACCTCGTACAAAAGAGAGAAATAAACCAGCCGCGATCTGCGGTAATCGATATGTAATGGAAAATATAGACGATTTTGCACCGAATTTAAAATAATGGTGATTTTAACCACAGATAACAATTTAACACTTCGTGTGGGACCTACCTAACTTTTTATGTGTACAATCGATGGAAGTAAAAATCGCTATTTTGTAAAGATGAAATCAAATTGTACACGATTATTGCGATTTGAGCCATGAAATCGATTCAAATCGATCAACGTTAATCGGCCATATTCCTATAAAATTACATATATACTAAAGTGGTCGTTGTATCGTTGTGTTTGGTTCCACGTGGTTCCACGGTCGATTGTTAGGCAGTGATGCGAAGGTAAAATATCGATAAATGGTCAATTTCAGAGCCAATTTGCGTTCTCCTTTCTCAGTTTATTACTTTTTCTTTTAACTGAAGTGATTAACTGAAGGGTGGTATTTGTGCCGAACAGGCCCGGCGACAGAAACTTTGGGGCCCGTCACTATGATCGTTTGTGGGCCCTCTAGTGAAGTCGTTACCACCTCAAACGTAACACTGTTCGATTTCAACTTTGTTGAGTGACGCATGAGAGCGAGATATGTTAAAACGGTTTAAAGTCCAATTATTGTTATGCTCGGCATGCTGTCGACTGTACCTACCTATAAGTACCACATATTACGTAGCAGTACATATATTTAGATTAATAATACTTTATTGAACATATAGATAAATCATATTTTTTGCAACACTTCAATACAAACAGAAATTCCTGAGTATAATAACTCTTAACTTTCCCAAGATAAATTAATAATATTTAAGGATAACATAAAGGTTGTGGAAAAATAACAAAAACATGTATAGTGTGTTGGGGAAAAAAGTTGAAAAAAAAAACCCACTGGTTCGGACACTCACACACAGCAACAAGCGCTGTGAAAAATGTGTATTAATGAAAACGTCCTTTTCTCATACGCAGGAGATAACTTGACTCTGTTCGTATGTTTTCTTCTAACTAATAATAACTTAATAATAACAAAAAAAAGGAAAAATAACAATTAAAATAGACTTTTCCGTCATATTATAAAAGTATGTCTTTAGGTAACTTATGTTTATATCGATAAGGTAGTGTTAAAAAACTGTATTGACCTAGCCCTGAAATTAAAGAATTTGAATTATTGTTGTTGCAAGCTGTATAGAAGTTGACAGTGAGGTTAAAAACAAAGTCGAACATAAGTGGCAACTTAAAGTAGTCATGGAGAGCTGAGATGCACTTGCGTTTTGGAATATTCCCTATCATTCTGAGGCATTTATTTTGGACAGTCTGAATTTTCTTAAAATTTGTTGCACACGTCGAACTCCACACGGGGGCAGCGTACGTCATAATCGGCCGGATCACCATGGTGTAGAGGAGACGTTTGTTTGTTAAGCTGAGTTTGCTCGTTTTATTGAGAAGCGGGTAGAGGCTGGACATGGAGGCGTAGGCTTGCTGCATCTTGCTGTTCACATGATGAGTAAATGTTAATTTTGAATCAAGATAAACTCCGAGATATTTAACAAAACTGGACCACTGAATAGGGTTTCCATTGACAGTCACTTCCGGTTTATGGCACGGTCTCCGTTTTGTGAAGAAAATTGCTGATGTCTTGGCTTCATTAACTTTAATCTTCCATTTATGAAAATACCTTCTTAATGCGTTCAGGGCTCTTTGGAGTCGCCGCTGAATCGTGCCTGGACGATAAGAGGACGTGAAAATTGCTGTATCATCAGCAAACATGCTGACAAGTATATGTAAAAAACGCGGGATGTCATTAATATATAACGAAAAAAGGGTTGGTCCTAAGAGCGAGCCTTGTGGCACTCCAGCGGCAATGTTACGGCATGTCGATTTCTTGTCTTTAATGGTTACAAAGAAGTTTCTATTGGATAAGTACGATTTAATGATAAGGATAAGGTATTTTGGAAAATTGTACGATATCATTTTAGATAAAAGTCCGTTATGCCACACAGTGTCAAACGCTTTTTCTATGTCGAGAAGAAGCATACCTGTGTGCTGGTTCAAGTTGAATCGCTGGGTTATATGTTCGGTGAGTCGAGTGAGTTGTGCTGAGGTTGAATGTTGCTTGCGGAAGCCGAATTGTTCTGGGATTAGTACGTTATTTTCAATTATGTGCTTGTTCAGTCGGATGAGAATAATTTTTTCTATAATCTTGCTGATATTTGACAGAAGACTAATAGGCCGATAATTCGTGACATTGTCTTGTGGTTTTCCGGGTTTTGGAAAAGCTAGGACTTTAGCTGTTTTCCAGATCTGGGGGAAGTGAGATGTCATAAGAATGTTGTTTATGAATATTGTCAAGGCGATGATGCACTTTTTTGATAGATTTTTTAGGACTATATTAGGAATTTGATCATCGCCCGGGGACTTTTTGTTGTTGCGCTGTCGGATGATTTGTATAATTTCTCTCGGGGTGGTGAGCTTGCAGTCTTGTGGTTTAGGACTAGGACTTTGTAAAAAAGTGCTTAGTGTTTTATTGACTTTGTTTTCGTGGTAACGGCTACTCAACTTGTCGTTTTGCGTATGAATGCGCTCGAAGTTGTCTGCAAGTGCATTTGCCTTATCGCTGTCTGTGTACGCGGGTCCAGCTGACGTGTCCAGTGGTGGTATGGCTGTAGACTTTCTTTTGAAATATTTAGATGTTCTCCATAAAGAGCAGTTGTCTGTGGGGCGTAAAGTTCGCAAAAACGCGTTCCATTGGTCGTTTCTCCATTTGTTGATATCTCTCTTGATGTGATATGTTAATATACGTAGACTGTGTAGAGTGTCAATGTCTCGCTGTTTCTGCCATTGGTGTCTGAGCTTATTTCGAATTTTTATTTTTGCTTTGATAATGAGTGGCAGCTCTCTGCGTACTAATTGCATTGGTGGTCGGGGAACAGCTTCGTCACTTGCGTTGTTGATAGCTTGGACAAGGAGAACAGCGAAGTTGTCGATGTCTTGTGATGTAGTAAACACAGGGTCGATAGGAATGTGTTTGTCAAGTTCTTTGCGGAAGACCTTCCAGTTTGTCTGTTTATAGTTCCTTTTCATTTTAGGAGGGATATGAGTCATGTTTTGGTTTAGAGAGAAGATAACAGGGTTGTGGTCGGAAGGGAGAATGGGGAGCGACTTGAACTCTGATACATTGGATATGTTTTTCAACAGAGCAATGTCGAGAATACTAGGTTTAATGTTGGGTCGAGAGGGGTAATGAGTTGGTTCCGTCGGAGCCACAATTTCATAATTGTTATCTAATGCATGTCTGAGTAGATTGAGTCCGCTCCTATTATTCGAGGAACAGTTCCAACTCACATGCATTGCGTTTAGGTCCCCCATTATAAGTACCTTGTTGTTGGTGCGAAGTAAATAAGAAACATCTTGCAGGTCTAGTTGACCTTGGGGCGGGTTGTACGTTGATATAAGCGTCATCTTGTGTGTGTGATTGTAGATTTCGACAGCCACAGCTTCGAGCTTACGTAGCGTTGGAAGTGCTACACTATTATGATCCAGTGTGTTGTTTACAGCAATAGCAACTCCTCCTCCATGTCGGTCACGATCTTTTCTGTACACAGTGAAGCCTGTTATCTTGAGAGTGTGACGTGGATTGAGTTTAGTTTCAGTTAGGCCAATGATATCGAGCTTATGTTCAGTAACAAGGAGTTCAAGTTCACTAATTTTGTCCTTAGTAATTATAGAATTGCAGTTCCAGTATAGTATATTTACAGGTCTAATTGCCATTTTGAATAAAAAGTTCCATAAGCCCTTCAAGCAAGGCAGCCACGTTAGAAATATTGTCGTTAGATCGTTTAATCTTAGTAAGTGTTGTTAAAATTATGGTTTTAATGTTTTTAAAATTAACACAGCAAAGAAGATCTTTAATCTCGCTAAAGACAGTAGATGCGTCACCTGTAGGTTGCTCGTCGGGAGGTTGGGTGGCCGTAGCACTCGTCCTGGGCCACGCGGTAGCAGTACATATATATCTGTAAAGTACACATCTGAACATAGCTTAACAGGTATTTTTGGTAGGTAGTTAATTCAAACTTTTAATCATTAGTTAAATTGTTTATTGTTAATGATGAACATATATTATTACATTTTTTACTACACGAGTCTTCTCACTTTTACCGGGGCAAAATCTTTGATAACGTCATTGCAATCTATTGCTCGGGCTGTTTCTTGTTCAATAGATAGTAATGCATCTATTGTGCCATCTATTGTGGCATCTATTATGGCATCTATTGTGGCATATATTGTGCCTTGCCGTTTAATCGCTCTTGTTGCATTGTTCCTCGCATGTAGTTTTTTTATTATAGCAAGTTTGCTAAATGCCCGCTCAACTTCCGCGACTGTTATTGGCAGAGTACAGAAAATGCGCAATGCAATACATACTTCTCTAAAGATGTTTTCCAACTGCAACTTGTAAATTGCATACATTCACGGCACATGAGTGAAGAACGCGAGTGGACAAGGCAAGATGTAAGGGTTTGTTTACCTATTATATATTACTGTTCTTCCTACCTATTTCGATTTTCGAAGGAACAAAACAAATGATTCCCTAAATTGATTACCTTGTCGTTATTATGCCTTGTTTCGTTAGTCTCATTACTAGCTACACGGGGCCCCCTGAAGTCCGGGGCCCCGTGTAGCTGTACCCTTTGTCCCCCACTGTCGCCGGGCCTGGTGCCGAAGAAAAAGAGAAGACATCTGCAATTTATTTCACTGCTATTACAGTTCAAACTTTTATAGGTATATCACGGATTGTCACTTTCTTCGAGATCCATTTCCGATATGTTATTTTGGAATAATACAGGATAGGCATTCAGTGTGTTATATTATTTGAAGACCAACAAGCGTTTCCAGAGTGATGGTTGCAATGACCTGACCACCTATAACTATGATACAGGAAACGATGAAATGCCCAATAATCAGTTCTCTTCTGACAGTGTTTACATGAATCGGGTACAGAAGACACCTAAACAATGTAATCACCATCATACCAAACACCATCATACCAAACAATGAGGTAGTACGTATAAAGGTAGTGACCAGTTTTACTCAATAGGAAATATCAGTTTTTAATTTTTGTATTATTGTTCTATGAATTGAATGCCATTTTAAAACAATACACAACAATAATTTTGAGTAGAAAAACTTAACTTTATCTAGCCCTATATATTTTTATAGTAGATTTCATTCATAAAATGTTTCCTGAAACTTTCACACGTCATTATGGCGGTAAAAGCAGTGGTTTGGATCACAACCAACCAAGCATATACCATGTAAAACCAATATAAAAACATATTACCAATCATATAAAGACAACCTGTTGTGCAGATAATTATTGATACACATACTTACCGGCCCTTCTTGCGATCCAAACATACCACGCCATCCAACCACCCTTTATATTTTTAATTCTTCTTTATGACAACCCCGGCGATGCGCAATGTATCTGATTCGGCCGACGTCATAATTATGACCTAACTGTCGAGGATGTCGTCAAAGCAAATAAACTAACTAGTTTTACGGCGTTGTTAGTAAAGAAAGGTACGTCGCATTACTTGTAAGGTGGGTCGCCATGGATTGTTATAGTCATGTATGTCACAAATTCCAACCCACAGCTAGTTGCATCTCATTCTCATGAGGCCGGTATTGCCAGCGCGTATGCTAGCAGGCTTGTCAGGGCACAATCATAGCGAGGCTGGTGCACTTCCGGCAGTGGGTAATAACAAGCAGGTACCGGGAAATCGCGCGGCGAAATAGAGCGGCCGTGTCTTATGAGAATTGTATAGTGTCGTGGTGGGGTAGAAAAGAAACGGGGGAGAGGAAGATGAATGTAATATATATACAAGATACATTTGCAAGATCAATTGCAAATAGTTGCTGCCACTACCGTATAAGTGAGAAGACGGGCCTCTTAAACGATATAATACCCCTTTTTATGGGGCGTTTTGGGTCCTTGACGCATATGATGCGTCTTGTTCTTAACAGAGTTATGCAATATTATGACTTATTATCTTAATTAATTAATAACCACACGTTGTGGATTGGCATTGGCTTACCTATTGTTGAGCACTGAAGTTAGTTTACTTTAACTGACAATAATAACACTTTAAAACAAGGTAATGTTAATCTAATATTCGCAAACCCTGCAACTATTAGGTTGACATTAAATGATCATCTGCTATAACTAGCATTAGGATCGTGCCTTGAAAGTCAAGCGAGAAGAGAAGAGAAGACGACGAAGACCCGGTCCTCACTTGGAGGGTCGTTTATATACCAAATTGGTGACATACTTTGTCACTATATTAGTATAGTTATTTACAGAAATACAGACAAAAAGTGCATGGAAGTCTCTCGATCTATAGATCTCATGACATTGTTCTAGGAAATTAAATGTTATTGGCAGTAACAACCATAATAGCAAATAGAGTGAACATAACATATTGTTGTACGCTGTGAACATCCAGACGTTTCTATGTACAATGAGTTGCTGTAATATGTACGTTATACTGAAGGTAAGTTGACTTTAATATGATAGAAACCTCGCACCATGACAATAGCATTGCTTGCGACACAACTTTATTATCTACATGACCAATGAACATGCGCAACAAGAAGTGTTAATTTGTTATCTGTGATTAGCAACTTTCGCGCCCGGTAATATTGTTATGGTATAATTGTAAGAGGATGTCCATTAACTGTCACAACATTTTGGACCTCCTTGTCACAAGTAGTCCGATAAAGTGTCACCTCCGGTCACAAAAATTCAAAACCTTCCACCACTTTTTAACCTCAACCTCCACAAAGAACTTTTACTCCAACAGCCACCAGCACCCTATACACACAGTCAAATTCAAAACACATGCTTTGTGTATCAAGGCACAAGTCGCCAGCAGGAGGTGCCAATAGTGACAATATCAAAAACTATAAGTTATGAAAAGGTGCAATATTCGAAAAATGAATGTTTTCTGAAGATGATCGACATCACTTTACTAAAATGTATGACATATGTACAGGAGTGCGGATGTCACATGACACATACCCCCCTGTCCCCCCTCCCACACACTGTTTCAAGATAAATCCCCCCCCCCCCCCCCCCCCAGCAATCATAGTCGTCATGTATGAACAGCCCTACTGCGGGTTCTATGGCAGTAACGTACCTACGTACACCTCGACGTTTCAGCTCGGGCGCAGCTTTGATTCAATATCCCTATTGTTACAAGTGTTCCCAAGTGCCCACGCGGTCCGTCTCTGAACCCTCGGCCGGTGTTGGAATGTCCGTAGCTACGCCCACCCGCTCAGACAGCTTGATTGACAGCTGCGTGTTGACTGTTCCGTCCACGTGCGCGCGCACCGCGCAGACAAACAACCCGGGGGATTATCCAAGAGATTTAATCACATTTTTCTAATGTCACTACAAATTAATTAATTTGCGAAGCGTTCAATTGTTAACTGTCACATGTACATGTGGTATGAGGTATACGTATGAGTGCTCTAGTTACCCTGGTGGGCGAGTGTAACACTTCCCCACGGTTTTCAACGAATTTGACTTTCTAATACAATTAGAAAGTGCCAATTATAACAGCCTTTTAAATTGATTTTACGAAAAATTAAGTAATCTGTATCAATTATTATCCCCATCAATCAATAAGCATACATACATTTTTCCCCCAATCAATTTGTCATGTTCATTTTCTCCTTTCTCCATAGTTTGTTCTATTATTTTCTTCTATATTATTTTTTCAGTTGTTTCTATTGTTTTATAGTAGGCCTACTTTGTTCAGTTTTGTTTATTGTTCTCCTTCGTAAACAAGCTTTGTAACTGAATAGGATAGACATTAAATAAATACAAACCAAAATTATAATAATAAAATAATCTTATTATGCTCTTATAAAGGTTTACGTGTAAGATATTCTTTCCTGTCTGTTACTAATTGATAGTTAGGGCGCGAAGGACCAGATTCCACCCTGGCCGAGCATTGTTCGGGTTACGGGTACCATATGGTCGTGCATCGGGCGTGTGATACACACGGGATGAGTAGTGTGTGGAATGTCCGAGGAACTGAGACAACGCCCAACGCTGCATGGCTACTCAATCTCACTCCAATGTGATGCACTCTTCACGAACACTCTAGGCATCTTTTCGAACTAACTCGGCCTGTGTAATGGATGGAATCTACACAGATAACTTAGAACTTGTGACTAACTCGCTATATTAATATTTTGTATTGATATCTTGAAAACGCTTAAAAAACAATGAAAAAGTGATTAAGGATTTGGTCTTATATAGCTTAACAATTAATTTTAAAACTTCTAACTGTTGCGATTGTTACGATTGTCATTTTGTAATTAATTGATAGATTTATAATATCTTTTTTAATTAATTTCAATAATAATAATAATAATAATAATAATAATAATAATAATAATAGTAATAGTAATAATAATAATAATAATAATAAAAATAATAATAATAATAATAATAACAAAAATAATAATAATAATAATAATAATAATAATAATAATAATAATAATAATAATAATAATAATAATATATTTCGTAGGACATCTGCCCATGTCCGATCAATGTCCCTTTTCAGCGGTATTTGGAATAGTTGGAAAGGAATGTCCAAGTGCTGTCAGTATGACTCAATCCCGGCATTCGCCTTGTGACTGAGGAAAACCTCAAAAATTTCAGTCAGGACTGCCGATGGACGCTATAATATCAAACCAGACCTCCCGAATTAGTCTCGCGTCTTTCCGCTGATGCCACCTCTATAGGGAACAATAGACCATTTTCAAAATTGATCTAGGACCCTTAGAGAAGATAGAATAAATTACGATCCTCTACGGACATCAATAATCAACATTAGAAACTAGTTTTCAAATGTTGTGTCAAGGTGCACAATTCATTGTAGTCCATTGTTGTATTGAAGATTTAAAGGACAGTGACTAATTCTATCGAAAGTTTCTAGAAAACATTTTGAAAATGGTCTATTACAATATTTTTTTAAGTTTTAAGGTTACCTTTTTAGCTAATACCAAACTAAACCCTGGATATGAATCAACTCTTTCAATATCTTGAAGCATCACAAGATCTCATTAAAATACCGTTAATTCTGAGTGGCTTAATATTGCCAGCTACCATTGCATGACCAAGTTTAATGTTTACAAGATACAATTGCTCGGATAGCAATTGAGCGTTTGATTGTGATACAATTGCTCAGATAGCAATTGAGCGTTTGATTGTGATACAATTGCTCGGATAGCAATTGAGCGTTTGATTGTGATACAATTGCTCAGATAGCAATTGAGCGTTTGATTGTGAAACAATTGCTCCGATAGCAATTGAACGTTTAATTGTGATACAATCGCTCAGATGGCAATTGAGCGTTTAATTGTGATACAATCGCTCAGATAGCAATTGAGCGTTTGATTGTGATACAATTGCTCAGATAGCAATTGAGCGTTTAATTGTGATACAATCGCTCGGATAGCAATTGAGCGTTTAATTGTGATACAATCGCTCAGATAGCAATCGAGCGTTTGATTGTGACACAATTGCTCAGATAGCAATTGAGCGTTTGATTGTGATACAATTGCTCAGATAGCAATTGAGCGTTTGATTGTAATACAATTGCTCAGATAGCAATTGAGCGTTTGATTGTGATGCAATTGCTCGGATAGCAATTGAGCGTTTGATTGTGATACAATTGCTCGGATAGCAATTGAGCGTTTGATTGTGATACAATTGCTCAGATAGCAATTGAGCGTTTGATTGTGATACAATTGCTCAGATAGCAATTGAGCGTTTGATTGTGATACAATTGCTCAGATAGCAATTGAGCGTTTGATTGTGATACAATTGCTCAGATAGCAATTGAGCTTTTGATTGTGATACAATTGCTCAGATAGCAATTGAGCGTTTGATTGTGATACAATTGCTCGGATAGCAATTGAGCGTTTGATTGTGATACAATTGCTCAGATAGCAATTGAGCGTTTAATTGTGATGCAATTGCTCAGATAGCAATTGAGCGTTTGATTGTTATACAATTGCTCAGATAGCAATTGAGCGTTTAATTGTGATGCAATTGCTCGGATAGCAATTGAGCGTTTGATTGTGATACAATTGCCCAGATACCAATTGAGCGTTTAATTGTGATACAATTGCTCAGATAGCAATTGAGCGTTTGATTGTGATACAATTGCTCAGATAGCAATTGAGCTTTTGATTGTGATACAATTGCTCATATAGCAATTGAGCGTTTAATTGTGATGCAATTGCTCAGATAGCAATTGAGCGTTTAATTGTGATGCAATTGCTCAGATAGCAATTGAGCGTTTGATTGTGATACAATTGCGCAGATAGCAATTGAGCGTTTAATTGTGATGCAATTGCTCAGATAGCAATTGAGCGTTTGATTGTGATACAATTGCCCAGATAGCAATTGAGCGTTTGATTTTTTTTTTTTAGTGTTAATCTAGAATAGTTATTATAATGATTCGACTAATTGTCATTTTTTGTATTTTGTAACTAATCACGGAAGCCATACCATATACCGTGCAAGGTTAGGTGGAAGAGCGAGCAACATGCTTGAACCTCGCCGTTTTGTAAAATGTACACTGTTTTACAAATAAAGTCAATTTATTATTATTATTATTATTATAATTATTATTATTATTATTATTATTATTATTATTATTATTATTATTATTATTGTGATATACAGTGTTGACCAACTGTCGAGTGTCGTACGGGGATTACCGGATTAGGCAAGGATATCTACAAAAGAAAAAACTAGTGATGAGGACGATAATCGTATATCGATAATATCGTAAATCGATACGATACGATTTTTGCATCCAGTATCATGATAAATTGTTAATACGTCTTGTTATCGTCGTAGGTTACAACTTTGCGCGGCGGTTATTTGATTTTATTATTACTAATTAGCTTTCAATAATTTCAAATGATGACATTGTATCAATAACTTAAGGAGTGTATTTAATTAACTATAAACCAACTATCGAAGATATTTTTGGGCCAACTTGGAAACGTCTCCATTCGGCTCGATTTCTCGATATTATCACGATATATCTTGATATGTTATGAAAAAATGCAATTATCGATATGAATTTATTTATCATAACACATCCTTAAAAAAAAAACATGATTGAGACATTGTAAAACTCAACATATATAAAATAGACATAGATTATAGTTAACTAAGTTTAGAACATAAATGAATATGCAACGCATGTAAGTGTTACGTACATTTAATATAAATGTATCACATATCAAGAATAATTGAATATCGAAATTGATAAGTAAAGAATGAACTTTATTAAAAATACTTCAATTAAACACAAAATGTGTCGTATGGCAAACATATTAATATTTGTAATTGTAATCAATAATTCTAACCATATGTTATTTTTATCCTTGAAGAATAAACAAGAAATCATAACAGAGTACTCGGAAACGTACAAATGTCCAAAGTTGATAATATCAGTACCAAATTATGTTGTTTTTATACAATATTTATGGCAATTAAAACGACTATTTCAATAAAATATAAAAATATACTAAGCAAAACAGAGCAATTGAGCAATGGCTCACATACACGGATAAGAGATAATTTCCATTACTCCACTCGTAGGAGATCATAGTTCATTTTCCCAACAATATAAACCAAGTAAGTGGGAGACAGTCAATGTGTACTAACAACACCAAACGTCGCGTTATGCAAAGTTATTTAACCAAATTCAATTTTTTGGGGACATCTCCGATGCCCCACTCTCCGATGCCCCACCAACCTTTTTAGTCTCCGATACCCCCCTTACACCAACCTTTTTAGTCTCCGATACCCCACTCTCCGATACCCCACCTACCTGCTCTACCGGTTTTCTAAAGCCCGTGCTACACCACGCATTTTAAGCGCACGTTCACTGCGCGGTAAATTCAAATAGATAAAACTACATGGTATATTGATTGAAGTCTTCTCAAACTAATTATTGGCCTGTATAGACGTAAATTTAGTTAAATATTGTGTATAAGTACTAAATTTTCACCCAAGTCTCTCCGTATTCAAGCATATTATTCAATCTTTGTTGAGTCTTGTCTATGTTATAATAAATATTATTGGAACTAGTTCGTTTAGCTATTTGACAGGAAAATATAATGTTTTGGCTCTTCATAAACAACTGTAGTAAAACCCAAGTTTAAAACCCAACGGGATATATTAATATCCTTGATTCTTGACGATTCTGTTCCCTAACGAAGGTATATATTAATATCCTTGATTCTGACTCACTATTAGTGTATAGCATTTTAGTTAATTGTATTTTGTATAACATTATTACATTAAATAAACAACTTTTGCATTTAAAACCGAGTAATTGCAATACATACCTATAACTTCTTGTTCCTAGTTCACCCCACTCAAGGCGTTTTGACCCACTGACCCCCCCCCCCCCCCTCGACCCCCTTATTCCTCGACACACAACGTGCGTGCATCATTATTTTGAGTCAGCTGTTGGTATTTGCAGCACAGGTGAGAACAGTTTATAAACTTGGTAAAAATATGTCACAAGAAATAACATGGGACGATCTATTATGTTTATTTACCGTGAAAGATTTTGGTCCCCAAAAATATTGGCTGTCATTGGCATACTCGGCTACCTTTTCAGTAAATCATCTACGTTTTGAGTGAAATATTATAACGCAAATTTTTGCAAAGTTCGGGATTGTATTTAATTATTTTTAATTTCTTTTTTTAACGTCTATCTTATTCAGTTAAAAAACTGAGGTACAAACGATTACATAAAAGTACATTTAAAAAATACATATTAAATATATAATTGTTTAAACTATCATTTAGGGTAGTATTATATTGGGGGGGAATATCCCCTTTAATAATACAGGCTAGTTTGAACACGAAAACACGACTGTTCAATAGAGAATGCATTTTATAATATTTGAATTTACCGCGTGTGCTTATTTTACGTGGTGTAGCATGGGCTTCTTGAGCAGGTAAGTGCGCAGGTAGATGGGGCTTCAGGTAGTGGGGTATCGGAGACTAAAAAGGTTCAGGTAGTGGGGTATCGGAGACTTAAAAGATTGGTGGGGTATCGGAGAGTGGGGCATCGGAGAGCGCCCCAATTTTTTCCCTTCTGAAAAGAATTTATATTTCGAGCCATCTTTTAAAAGGTGGGAAGTTGTAATGCAGTGCAGACAGCAAAGCATTTTAATCAATTCCATTGATTGATGGTTAAACATCAATAATTCATTAAATATTCAGCAATAATCAATAATTGGTTAATAATCATCATGATGAGATAACTTTTTCAATGCAGTATGTAGACTTATTGCTCAGCCACCAACCAGGCTAGATGCATACTGCACAGCTTGCAGGTCACAGGCCTAGGTAAGTAACAGAACTACTGCTACCTGAGATCGCTGAGTAGACAGTACAAGCCTCTCCAAATGATAGTTCACTGATAGCTAACATATGGGGAACAGAGGAAGACATGACTGTACTCCATCAGAATACACAGGGAGGATGATGTAACCCCAGCCTGCAATCAGTACTCACTACTCTCTTGCTTCCGAGAGTTAGAAGAGATAAAGTGTTCTCCGGGATGATTGTAGGATTGAAGTTATTAGTCTTGTGTAAATGGTATTTCTTAATTCTTTACTACATTGTGATTTAGACAAGAAATCCTTTCCCCCTCATCGCCGATTTCTGTTAGTATAATTATATTAATCAGGCTCCGGGTGTCGATATTCGATTGACTTGACTGATACCCAGTCGAATATCAGGCATAATCACATATTGTTCCTAACAAAACAAAATGATCCCTGAAATATGATAACTGCAAAATAAAATTTGCCAAATCGAAAAATATTAAATGTTATATAACACCATAAAAAAGACATAAATTAAAATCTAAGAAGAGTAAAGAATATGATATGAATATGAGTAAATAATATTAATAACATTATATCGTTCACTGAACGAGTGTATGCTAAATTATATAAGATTGATCAATGTACACGCAAATATCATACAGAGTGAATGTTCGAGCAGAAATGGAAATTCCGTCTCGCTTGAGTGTTTCCATTGAAAAATAGATATAAATAGATACCGTTATTCTATATAAATATAATATCCGAGTAAATAACTCATGAAATTTGCTTTCGAACGGTACGAAGTGGTTAGCCCAACGTCAACATGGAACAGCTGTGCAAGTGTTCTTGTTGGGCATTCGATCGCGTGGGGGGGGGGGGTGAGTCGGGGGGGAGTGTCTCGTTTTGGTGTATTCTGGGGTGAATCCTTTGTGTGTGTGTGTGTGGGGGGGGGGGGGTAAAGTCTATCTTGGAGATTGGGTGGCCAGCAGTGTGTGCCATGGACTCGGCTGGAGAACCCATGACGTTTTATTGGGCTTGTTTTGCCAGCCGAACAACTTTGGAACGATCCACCGTACCAGGGAGCCAAATTGCATTATGCTCAATACAGCTGCTGTGAAATCACAATTAACGAATTGCTCGTTGGCAAGTGTTATCACTCAGTGATTACCATATATTTATCAAGAGTGGGAGGGGCCACATTGTAGACTGAAAGGGGAATTTCCGAGGGAAAGGGAAAGGAATCGAGCCTGCCTGAGTATCAAACAGATCAGTCAGCAATGGCGGAGCTATTGAAGCTATGTGCTCTGTGGAGACAACTGCGTTCAGAGTGTGCTGTGGTGGAAAGTGTTTTGAGTGAGAAGCCAACACATTATGCCGGTTTTAGTTGTTTTGTCCACGATGCGTTAGTGGCGTGTGCTGAGGAGGACGATACCAATATTGGCGAGAAATTGAATAGGTGGTCTCGCTGCCATGCGCGATGTCAGATATTGTGCTTAACTACCGCCATTAGCGAGCTGGCGCGCCACCCCTGCGCGTGCCACGACCGTCATCAAAACATTCTTAAGAGCTTTGAAGAAATGAGAGTTAGAACATATGTGCACACGTACGGATATTTTTATTGCCCGCGCGAAGATTGCCAGGAAGAGCAGGACACGAGTGTGGCTAGTTGCTGCAACGGGACAGTCGTGTAAGTAAGCATCAGGGCAAGGCCCGTTCACTCTAAAACATAAACTTACAGCAGCAAACTTTATCAGAAATCAAAGATCAACCAATGTCAACACGGCTGAAAGATGGTAGCCATAAGCTCAATCGTAATTATAAGGTACATGGGTCATTACAACTGTTTTGGTTTCATTGACTATTAATAAACTTGCGGTGTTTGTAGGGTTCTGTGGGGGGGGGGGGGGGCTTTATCCCCACAAGCCCCCCCCCCCCTTGGGTGCACCACTGTCCCTAAAGGAGCAACTTGCTGCGATTGGTTGAAGAAACCTCTTTACAAACTGGGTCAAAACCGTTGTTCAATGTTCAGTGTCATTCTCAATAGCAGTAATCAAAGTTTTATCTCCATCGAAGTAAACTAGCGGCAAAGTGACGAACTGACTCGCTTGGTCGTTTGACGCACTGTGAGAAGGTGGTGACCAAAAATCGGGGAACATAGCAGGGTTGTGGCGAGCAGGACTAATGGCGAAATAGATGGCGGAAATAGTTATTTTAAACATTTATGAAATACTTTACAAGTTTAGATTCACATCGTGATGGTAGATGCTGGACGACGAGTGTCCCCGACAACAAGGCTGAAGGCAGTTTCCTCTCCGTGCGCCGTGGAACTAAGCTGACGTTGCAGATCTCACGAATAAACTGCAGCGTTCGAACCTCGGCGCGGGAAGCGCTCGTCAGCTAGCTGTAGTAGCTGTACAGAAACTATTCAATAACAATTATTTTATTTATCAAATCAATACATCTTTAGTACAATTGATTATAATTATGTGACTCGTCGATTTTAAATCAATATTTAACAAATGATTTTTTTATAGTTTCATAAGAGACTTGTGAGAAAGTCTCAGGCATATCACATGTTAAATCTGATGATGACGGTTTTTTGTACATTTTTCCAATTTCCCATAAGAGATAGTTCATCAATTTTGTTAAAAAAAATGCTGACTTTTCATTCTGTAGATTTTCTCAGAAAATCAAGGAACAAGGTTGGTACTTTGCACTGCATTGCGTGTTATACTAATGCATTCTGTTTTGTGTTTTCTAGATTGGTACCGGAAGGGGGCGAGGCTAGCGGGGCGAAGTAGAGTCACCGTTGACAGCCATCGTTGAATTTTATTTCAAACTAAAATGCCTTTAATTAATTTGGTTGATTTGATGTGGTGTAAGTGAACGTGTCTCATTTCTTTGTTTATAAAAACAAATGCATGGAAAATTCTCTTAAAATAATCTTAGGTTTAGATGTTTTAACCAAGATACATCATGTTATTTACACATTCAATCCTAAACGTTTAAATATAAATTTGGGAATCTAATTATTGTTAAAAGTAACAAAATTATCTGGTGCCACTATTTTAACGATAACTTTCAATTGTAGCGTCTTATTTTCTTGTAAGATTTTCCCAAGGAATACAAATTGTTTAACAATTACATATTCATAATATATTTTTTTGGAAAATAAATGTTGTTTATATTGTTGTACCTATTGATTAACAGCCACAAAAAGTAAGATGTCATTTTAATGAAAGTTTACAAAGACGTGTTTAGTAGTAAACTATACCCAATTCAGCGTTCAGTGAACAGCCAACAGCTCTGATCTCGTAGGACATTCCCATTATCCCGGCTGTAGTTGTAATAAGCACTTGGCGTTCAGTGAACAGCCAACAGCTCTGATCTCGTAGGACATTCCCATTATCCCGGCTGTAGTTGTAATAAGCACTTGGCACCTCGCAACGGAACAAGATCAGCCGGCCGGGTATTTCAACGCATGTGCATAAGAAACAGCGCAGTTGGTACCCGCTTGACACCCTTGCGTGTTGCGTTGGATGCATGTTGTACGCTCCAAGGTGCGCTCTACATAAGTGGAACTGCTTCTACGAATGTGTGAAAGAACGCCAGGAATCTGTTGACTTTCGTTGAAACAGAGTGCATGACAGGCACATTAGATACAATGATCTGAGGTCGGTATGGGAATTAATAATTTGTCTGTAGTAATAACAGTTATAGGGTGTGTGTGCACCTCTTCATGGTGACTAACTATCGATAGGCCTCATGTTAGGGTGTTATGATAGTTGGGGGGAATTCCTGAGGGCTATTAGTAGGACAATCCCAGCACTCGCCTTGACGACTGAGGAAAATCTCGGGAAAAACCTTCAGTGAGGATTTCCGGTGGTCGGAATGGAACCGGCGACCTTCCGAATTAGAGTACCTCATTAATGTCGGTGTCAGCCTATTCACATTGAAAGAAACGTGCGTAATTGACCTGGTAGTGACGTCATCAAATACTTGAATTGAAACCGAACTGTGTATATAAAATGGCAGTGACTTGCTTTTGAAGCACCCAGTGATCAACTTTGATTTTTTGTTTTAGAACTAGTGACTAAGGTGGTAGGTTAGAATTCCATGACTGTTTATAGGGAGGCAGCTATCACTATTTACTAACACCCCGGTATCTTGGTAATGATTTAGGCAGACGATAGCTCGTCATAACGAAGAACGAAGTAAAATAATGTTGAGAATTTAGGTCAGAACTAATAATCATAACCGCGCCCGACCACTTTTTATAGAAGGTGGGACACACCCCGGCCAGCACCCTTTTCTATACAAGGTGAGTTGAAATGAGTTTATAAAAGCTTTGTAGCTGCTTCAACAGTGTACTCGTAAAATAAGAACGATATAGGCAACAATTTGAACATGTTAATATTTTACTTAAAAAAATATATATATATATATATGAATTGTCAGTCTCACTAATTTCTAGTTGCCAGCTAAAAAGCCTCAATTTCTTTTTATTTTACACGAGTAAGATAGCGGGTTATAGGCGGTGATGGTGGTGGGGGGGGGGGGGGGGGACTGTGAATCTTCAGTCCTCTGCCTTTGATTTGTGTTTTTTTTTATTTATGGAAACATTAAAAATAGAAATTAAAATTTACTGGTGAAAAAAGTAGTAAGTTTATAAGTAGTATAAGTAGTTCTTGTATGAAAAGAAAACTAAATCTCGCATTCGCTTTAACCGAAATGTGTTCCATGTTCAGTTACTCCACTAACACTGAATTTGATTGATTTCGGAGTTTTTGTCATTTAATCAAAATATAATTTTTTATTACTAGGTCGTGTATCTTCTATATTATGATACAATTTTCTGTGAGATAATGTTATAAACATAAATAATAATTTTCAATAATATGGGACAATATTGTTGTTAACCATTTTAGTATAACTGTGATACCAACTTTATCTTACTGTATTAAATTCAAATATAAAACTCAGCATGTACTTTTAGATCGGTGTATTCTTTTGTTGTTGCAGTAATGATATTATGTCATGTCGTATATGTTTGGAAAACGACAGGTGTACGGACTTTTTAACAATCTGTAGTATAACTTGTAAATGTCATTGAAATGATTTAAAACGCCTGTAGGGTGGTAAAGTGTCATTGCAAGTTATAAATTCAGACAAACGTCACATGGTGTGTACAGGCAGTACAGTCATTCCATTTTGTGTGCACCTTTAGGGTACGGCCAACGTCCTGGTCGCGAGAAGTAAAAAATATCGCCACCAGGTCGCAGGACCCGCGGCCACGCTAAAGAGCGACAAGTAGAAAACACATGTGTGTTTATTATTATTTACACATGTATTTATTTATTTATTATTATAATTATTACAATATATTATCTTAAACACATTATAACATTTTTTCTGAATATTAATTATAAGTAGAGGTCGTACAGTATGCGTATATTGTACTAGGTGCTAAACAATAAATACGGAGCATGGTAATATGTAAAACTGTTATCATTGGGAATATATGCTAAAAAATGTTATTTTCTGCTTCACTAGCTAGATTTATTTTAAGATATTTAAAAAAAGTAATATATGCAATATGACATTGAACACCTACATCTACGTATCGAGTTTTTGGGGAAGGAATTCAAGTTAGTTCAGATCAAATCCGCTATCAGATTATGCTTATTGCCTATTGCATGCATTTCATAATTTAGAATTATTTGGAAAATACCAAATACGTACCCTACATTTTATGAGGAAGTTAATATAGTATAAAAGATAACTAAATATATATTTTTGAGAGGGCGCTTTAATATTCAATGGCATGACGCTAGCGCAGCATGCCACCCTCACAGGAACCTGTGCAACACACTCTTGCGACCTGGTCTCAAGCTTGGCCGGCTCCGTAAGTTATAATGGTGAGCGTTTATGTCGCTGTCACAGCGCAGCATGGCCACCCTCACGAGAACCTGTGCAACACACTCTTGCGACCTGGTCTCAAGCTTGGCCGGCTCCGTAAGTTATAATGGTGAGCGTTTATGTCGCTGTCACAGCGCAGCATGGCCACCCTCACGAGAACCTGTGCAACACACTCTTGCGACCTGGTCTCAAGCTTGGCCGGCCCCGTAAGTTATAATGGTGAGCGTTTATGTCGCTGTCACAGCGCAGCATGGCCACCCTCACAAGAACCTGTGCAACACACTCTTGCGACCTGGTCTCAAGCTTGGCCGGCTCCGTAAGTTATAATGGTGAGCGTTTATGTCGCTGTCACAGCGCAGCATGGCCACCCTCACAAGAACCTGTGCAACACACTCTTGCGACCTGGTCTCAAGCTTGGCCGGCCCCGTAAGTTATAATGGTGAGCGTTTATGTCGCTGTCACAGCGCAGCATGGCCACCCTCACAAGAACCTGTGCAACACACTCTTGCGACCTGGTCTCAAGCTTGGCCGGCTCCGTAAGTTATAATGGTGAGCGTTTATGTCGCTGTCACAGCGCAGCATGGCCACCCTCACGAGAACCTGTGCAACACACTCTTGCGACCTGGTCTCAAGCTTGGCCGGCTCCGTAAGTTATAATGGTGAGCGTTTATGTCGCTGTCACAGCGCAGCATGGCCACCCTCACGAGAACCTGTGCAACACACTCTTGCGACCTGGTCTCAAGCTTGGCCGGCTCCGTAAGTTATAATGGTGAGCGTTTATGTCGCTGTCACAGCGCAGCATGGCCACCCTCACAGGAACCTGTGCAACACACTCTTGCGACCTGGTCTCAAGCTTGGCCGGCTCCGTAAGTTATAATGGTGAGCGTTTATGTCGCTGTCACAGCGCAGCATGGCCACCCTCACAAGAACCTGTGCAACACACTCTTGCGACCTGGTCTCAAGCTTGGCCGGCCCCGTAAGTTATAATGGTGAGCGTTTATGTCGCTGTCACAGCGCAGCATGGCCACCCTCACAAGAACCTGTGCAACACACTCTTGCGACCTGGTCTCAAGCTTGGCCGGCTCCGTAAGTTATAATGGTGAGCGTTTATGTCGCTGTCACAGCGCAGCATGGCCACCCTCACAAGAACCTGTGCAACACACTCTTGCGACCTGGTCTCAAGCTTGGCCGGCTCCGGAAGTTATAATGGTGAGCGTTTATGTCGCTGTCACAGCGCAGCATGGCCACCCTCACAAGAACCTGTGCAACACACTCTTGCGACCTGGTCTCAAGCTTGGCCGGCTCCGTAAGTTATAATGGTGAGCGTTTATGTCGCTGTCACAGCGCAGCATGGCCACCCTCACAAGAACCTGTGCAACACACTCTTGCGACCTGGTCTCAAGCTTGGCCGGCCCCGTAAGTTATAATGGTGAGCGTTTATGTCGCTGTCACAGCGCAGCAAGGCCACCCTCACAAGAACCTGTGCAACACACTCTTGCGACCTGGTCGCAAGCTTGGCCGGCCCCGTAAGTTATAATGGTGAGCGTTTATGTCGCTGTCACAGCGCAGCATGGCCACCCTCACAAGAACCTGTGCAACACACTCTTGCGACCTGGTCTCAAGCTTGGCCGGCCCCGTAAGTTATAATGGTGAGCGTTTATGTCGCTGTCACAGCGCAGCATGGCCACCCTCACAAGAACCTGTGCAACACACTCTTGCGACCTGGTCTCAAGCTTGGCCGGCCCCGTAAGTTATAATGGTGAGCGTTTATGTCGCTGTCACAGCGCAGCATGGCCCCCCTCACAAGAACCTGTGCAACACACCCTTGCGACCTGGTCTCAAGCTTGGCCGGCCCCGTAAGTTATAATGGTGAGCGTTTATGTCGCTGTCACAGCGCAGCATGGCCACCCTCACAGGAACCTGTGCAACACACTCTTGCGACCTGGTCGCAAGCTTGGCCGGGGTCTTACCCAGGAATGTGTAGACCAGATGATATTATTTGCATTCATCAAACAAATTTAATTAAATTACAAACAATTTTGCAATGCGCATTCTTGTTTTGTTGTTATTGTTGTTTTTTACATTTTCATCTTTATCTCTTACATTGAACAATCACGATAGCTTTGAGCACTTTTCGGCAGAAAGTTCGTAGACATGGCCACTCATTTTATCAACGCGTCACACACAGCGTTTTCCTATTTTCACTTATCAGTTATAATAAACAATTCAAGAAAATCTGTTATCTGTTTAAGTAAGTCTCGAAAAACCCGCATTTTAGTAATATTTTATCTTATGGAGTTTTCCAATGTAATTGACTGCACTCAGTGCATACGCACTGGCCCGTCTTTTGTATTCTTGTTGTTTTAATTGTTAAAGGCGCACTCATTGTGGTCCAGGGCATTAATTGGAAAACGCCAAAAGTCTTCCTCAGTAATATCTCATCCCTTGGGAAATCGACACAATATTTAAAAAGAGATATATGCCCGAATTTGGTTTCGTAAGAAATGAAAAATAGATCTAAAAAAAAAAAAATCAAATATTTTAATCATTATACAGTTGATATTGGTAATGTAATGTGAAATAACTAATAAATTACTTATCACCGGTAACGTTAAAAATCTTTTAAACTTTTTGATTTCAGTTTTTTAGTTCTTACGAAACCACAATTCGGGCATTTCTTTTTTAATATTGTGTAGCTTTCTCAATATATCACTGAAACACATTAATTTCGCACGTTTGTTGTAGCCTAATGAGACTACCTTTCGCCTTAAAAATAAGTGAATGTACTAAATTAAAACAAAAATCCGCTTTTGGTGTACATATTACGGTGTGCTCACGCAAATGATAGACCATTGAACGGTGAGTACTTCAGTCGCTTCTCAGGAACTAATTGGATCGTTAGCCTAGGTCACTTATACTTGATCGATATCACGGGAGGTGAGAAGGTGCTAGTGATCTGTGGCGATATTCGACCAAGCACGGCAACAACAACCGGTTACAGACTACAATATGCAGTGACCGCATTGGAACCCCTGGATGTGTGTGAAGCGTGCATACATACCGGGTCTACTCAGAGTGTGCTATGCGCACAACGATGGAGCACAAGTTACGATCACCCTACCCTAACCTTCCCACACTTCCGCAATGTTCGTTATGTTAGTGGTAGTTTGTTAGTATTTGGTGACTGGTGTTTAAATATAGGTTCTATGACGTCGGCTGAATCAGATCCATTGCACACCGCCATTGTCGTCATAAGGGAATACAAAATATGGGAGTATTGATATAGCGAAGGTGTGTTGTGGGCGTTTGGGTAGCAAAAAGTGAGATAACGAAGTGAGAAAGTATAGAAAGAGAAGAGAAACAGACGAAAGAAAGGCAAAAGTGAGCAAGATCATGATGCATCATGGTAAATAGGATGAAGATATGCATAAGAGCACCTTTTGCGGGCACCGGTCACCACGAGAAACGACCCACTTCAACTGGATGTTAGTAGTAGTAGTAGTAGTAGTAGTAATAGTAGTAACAATATTTTCACACAAAATATATAAAATAATAATACAAAATAATATATATAGAATTTGTTTGTTTATATTTCATGCGGCCAGAGCTCTGTACAATAACAGTAGTAATAATGACTGAGATAGTAATGTTACATGGCACTTTACTGCGACGAAACTTACATACAACCTCAACATCAGTTGCCCCGGATGCACAAGTATTAGTCTCCACGTGATTTACGTGGAATTGTTTTATTGCATGCTATTGTCCATAAGAAAGCAATCACCTTGAAGACCAAATGAAATTGAGTTTCAGGTACACACTCAACATCTCACCCAATCTCTTCTTTGGTGATCTGAAGACAAAAACAAGAAATTTGCCAGATGGTACTATTATCACATTTCTGACTGTTAAAAATTCTTTAAAACGCGTCTAAAAGTAAACCTAAATATGTCAGCCCCTAAACAAGTTAATGCTCTTATAAATGTTATTTTATTCCAGTAAATATTTCCGTTTTCATATAACCGTGTTTTAACTCTTATATTGTGTTGCTGCAACACGTTTTTCACAATTTAATAAGCTAATTTGATAAACGGAAACAAATTTATTGGAACAAAGTAACATTTATGAGAGCCTTAAAGTATGTAGGAATGACGTATTTTGGATTACGTCATTTTGAGCATGTTTTAAAGCATTTTGAAGAAATTTTGTGACATAAATTGGAGATACGTTCCGCAAGGTAGGTCGTCATCATCGTAGTGACGTCACGACATATTCTCGTCTCTAGCCTAGACACTCCTTGATCCTCGATTCATGTAAGCTGTATCAACCTCTAAGCTTTGCATAATATTACATTATTGTATTCAGACCTAATCACTGAATCGTTAAATGTAAAAGAATGTTGATACCCTACGGTGCATCTTACTTCCTAAAGTGTGTAACTAGTAATTACCACTCTTATGCGCCGATCAGTGATCTTTGTTGATTAGGCGTTGGCCATTTAACCATAGTTTCCGCGTTCCAGGTTTCACTCATATGGTTGAAGCAGAGATTTTATGTAAGGTTTTTCACATGTACATACATACATATATGTTATTCTGTAGGTTTTCGCGAACTGAAGAAGATGTATTACTAGGTTCTCGGGTTGCTGTCCACGTAACTTGCTCTCTAGACACTGGTTGCTGGCCCAGAAATGGGCAACAGCAACCCTAGAACCTAGTACTACATTTATATTAGTTTTCAGGTTTTCGCGGACATATGTGTACCTGTTGCAACTTTCTGGGGATTGTTGCCGCGAATAATGTACTAATTAAAGAAGGAGGAGGCACTGACTTACCCTTCCCTTCCTGACGTTTCGGGAAAGTCACATCTCCCATCTTCAGAAACCCTCACTCGACGATGTGCATCTCGAGCTTCGAAGCCGCGAACTGACTGGTTCAGTCGTTGTCATGCCATTTCAGAGGAATGACAACGACTGAACCAGTCAGTTCGCGGCTTCGAAGCTCGAGATGCACATCGTTGAGTGAGGGCCTCTGAAGATGGGAGATGTGACTTTCCCGAAACGTCAGGAAGGGAAGGGTAAGTCAGTGCCTCCTTCTTTAGTACATTATTCGCGGCAACAATCCCCAGAAAGTTTCAACAGGTACATATATATAATATATATTTATATACATTAATATATTAAAATATTTTATTAAAGTAACACTCTTGGCGTGGATGTTAAGAAAAAATTTAGAAATTAAAAAACCAACCCCGACTGGGAATCGAACCCAGGTGTCTCACTTGCCGGGTGGGCACCTTGACCCCTAGACCACCGGGTGTGGTTGGGCAACTGGGCCTGGTTTCACAAAGATGCCTATCTCTAAGTTGTCCTAAGTTAGGCAAATCCTAGCTATATAAATCAAGATAAATCATCGCTGGGTCTTACTACACATTCACAATTAAATATTATTATTATCTAAAACGTTGATATTTTACTATATTTTATCTTTATGACATTGCAGAACGACATATGCGTGATTTATACCACATTTATATGCCTATAGTTAAATTTACGATCAAACTTTTTACAGTGTACTTATTACGAATGTATTTCACGTATGTAATAGATTATTTGCATGTTTATTATGTGTATTATCCCAACACATGCATCCAAGAACAATGCGATGCTAATGCGATGCAACGCTCGGCGGGACGACTAACCCAATTAAGACGCTGTTGGGCCCCAAACCCTGGGCGGCAGATTATCGGGCGTCGGCCCCACGTTTAACACTGTTACGACCCGCAAGTCACGGCCACCCAGACTCGCACTGGCGTAACACGGATTAAATTGTAGTTTAGAGTTTAGAAGACCGTTCATTAGCTCTCGTGCACACTGTTATTTTCCATGGCCATTCAACTGAGTCGATGTCTAATGTCAGACATCTTACCTTTATAGCTATGGGAATTATATAGGGGTTCACTGGATACTGCATGAGTATCACTTGCAAGTAGCGACCAATCTATGTGTTTGTGAGCGTACCACAATATGTACTTTAACTTGATGCAGTGTATCACCTGTGATACGTGCCTTTAGGTAATGTACCTCTTGTAAGACGTGGTTTGATGTACCACTTGTAAGACGTAACTTGAAGTAATGTATGTATCACTTGTGTGGCTTGATGTACCACTTGTAAGACGTGACGATGTAATGTACCACTTGTAAGACGTGGTTTGATGTACCACTTGTAAGACGTAACTTGAAGTAATGTATGTACCACTTGTAATACGTGACTTGAAGTAATGTATGTGCCACTTGTAAGACGTAACTTGAAGTAATGTATGTACCACTTGTAATACGTGACTTGAAGTAATGTATGTACCACTTGTAAGACGTGGTTTGATGTACCACTTGTAAGACGTAACTTGAAGTAATGTATGTACCACTTGTAATACGTGACTTGAAGTAATGTATGTGCCACTTGTAAGACGTAACTTGAAGTAATGTATGTACCACTTGTAAGACGTGACGATGTAATGTACCACTTGTAAGACGTAACTTGATGTAATGTATGTACCACTTGTAAGACGTGGTTTGATGTACCACTTGTAAGACGTAACTTGAAGTAATGTATGTACCACTTGTAAGACGTGACGATGTAATGTACCACTTGTAAGACGTAACTTGAAGTAATGTATGCACCACTTGTAAGACGTGACGATGTAATGTACCTCTTGTAAGACGTAACTTGATGTAATGTATGTACCACTTGTAAGACGTGGTTTGATGTACCACTTGTAAGACGTAACTTGAAGTAATGTATGTACCATTTGTAAGACGTGAAGATGTAATGTACCACTTGTAAGACGTAACTTGATGTAATGTATGTACCACTTGTAAGACGTGGTTTGATGTACCACTTGTAAGACGTAACTTGAATTAATGTATGTACCACTTGTAAGACGTGACGGTGTAATGTACCACTTGTAAGACGTAACTTGAAGTAATGTATGTACGACTTGTAAGACGTGACGATGCAATGTACCACTTGTAAGACGTAACTTGAAGTAATGTATGTACCACTTGTAAGACGTGACTTGAAGTAATGTATGTACCACTTGTAAGACGTAACTTGAAGTAATGTATGTACCACTTGTAAGACGTAACTTGAAGTAATGTATGTACCACTTGTAAGACGTGACGATGTAATGCACCACTTGTTAGACGTGACTTGAAGTAATGTATGTACCCCTTGTAAGACGTGACGATGTAATGTACCACTTGTAAGACGTGGTTTGATGTACCACTTGTAAGACGTAACTTGAAGTAATGTATGTACAACTTGTAAGACGTGACGATATAATGTACCACTTGTAAGACGTAACTTGATGTAATGTATGTACCACTTGTAAGACGTGGCTTGATGTATAACTTGTAAGACGTAACTTGAAGTAATGTATGTACCACTTGTAAGGCGTGAAATGGTGAAAATACCACTTGTAATACATGACTTTATCATTTGATTTAATGTACCTTTGTTAAGACTTGACTTATATAATGTACCACACCTTTTGCCACTTGCTAGATATGACTGGTATAAATGTACCACTTGCGACTCAAGACCTTGATAAAATCTATACACATTTTATGAGACGTTATATAAACTTAATGTAAGAAGCACTTGTTGTTAGGTATGAGAATTGATGTCTGGAGTTCAGTGCTGTCACGATGAAAATGAATTATTACCCTTTCAATCGGCAATTACAAATTATTAAACCCAGCATGTCGCACTAATCACTGCTGTCTTAGAATCTGATTATGTCTTCATCCCTGGCTGTAATCGTTTATTTTTCTCGGCTGGAGATTCGCTTGTTTGTTTTGCTGTAAGCGGTGTCTATAATTAACCAGCCATTGAAATACAAAACAGCAGCCTGGAATCACAAAAGTACCTTGTAGATAAGACACTGATTAGGCCTATATTCTTAATTAATATTCTGAGCGATGTTTTGGTACGTGTAGGATGGTACTTACCTAGGTAAGTTTGTAATAATTAGCTTGTTGAAACAAAATACTGAATTGTCATTCATGGATATTATTCTTATCGTATACCGTGTCCATAGATGCCTCACTTATTACAATTTGTTTGTGAAAATACTTAAAATCTTTACATTTTATAGTGTACCTGTATCTATTTATATTCGCTAAGATAACAGATGCGTGAGGACGTCTCAACAATGAAATCTTTCGATTATACGTATAGCACCAAAGATTTCTCTAGATTCTAGAACACCAAGTAAACAGCCGTGGCATGCTAAGACTAAGACGTATATAGTTACTAAAACTACTACTACTACTACTACCCTTTTAGAGGACTTTTTTTAAATGTGAGACACTTTGGTAAATGAAGGTTCTGATTTTTGAGAGGCATGGAGCTGCGTATGAACTTATCATTATTTTAAAATGAACTAGTGTGTTCAGATTTATCTAAACATTGAATATTATAGTTTAAAAAAGGCTTACAAAAATATATCTGAGACTTCTAAGAACCATTTGATGCGGGGTTTTCACATTAGTCGCAACGTTTTAAACATTTTCAGTTATATTTTTTTGGTAGATCCTTTCGAAGTAATTTAAGAAGAAAGCAATCATTTATAAATAGAAAATTAACACAATCTTTTGCTTTGATACTAGAAAGTAGAAACCAATACTCATTGGCTATATTTCGAAACCACATACAACGTAAATTTTCGATCTTTAACGTGCCCGTAAAATATTGAAAAAGTACTTTTTCAGATTTAGGTAAACCCTTTTACCCTTACCCTTTTTTAACACTTTTGTTTCGATAAACCATTGATTAAATATTTACTCATTTTGTAGCACGTCGTGTTCATTTCCCGATCTTCAAAACTTATAATATGTGTTGATCAATTATGTCGTACAGATGGTACAATAAAATTAACTGAATTGAAATTTAGCCGGAAAATGTAAAAATACAATGTTAGACTGGCAGAAAATTGGCAAGAAACATCTTTGGTTATAGTAAAAAACAGCAAAATAAAAACGTTTAGTTACAAAACGAAACGAAAGAAACGTTTTTCATGTACCTCTGTTTACCAGAGATTGACATTGTTTCAGCACCACGACCGAACCACAGATAACTAATTAACCGAACCATCTCGATAACCCTTCTGTTCCGAACCACCCTGTGAGCGCAGGGCGTCATCTACCATGTTAACTAGGGCGGTGTCTGACACCCACGAGATTTGTGGGCAACCCTTGAATAACCTCGCCTCACCTCACCTCGCCTTGTCTTGCCTTTCCTTGCCGCGCCTTCACCCTCGTAGTCTAGACCAGACGGAGGTTCCTAAACTCTGGACCCCCATCACTTTCCCCCTTTCCCACACCCATACACTTTTGAGAAATGTAGCACCCTCGTTAACATTATCATCACTCGTGTCCCCTCTTCTCCACCCCAGAACACCTGCGAACACAATTTAATTTCATGCTATTTTTTATGAGAATCAACATGAAGGGAAGAACCTCAAAAAATAAAATTATATAAAATAACTATACACACATTATCGAGCATATTATTTCATTAATTCATTTTTACAGACTTTCGCGGACCCCCACAGTCGTGTCCCTAGGGATCTGCGGACCACACTTTAGGCACAGATAACAAATTCACTATCTGTGCTTTAAGAGTCTCTGCATGTCATTACATTTCGTTTCACATCCGACAAGGCTCCGTCTCAATTCGCCTGCAGGGGAAAAGCTCAAATTTGCGATTCCGCACCCCTATTCTAAACTGAAATACTTTATACGTGTGCTCACCTTTACTGTCCAAATTTGCCATACACAATGCCATCTCAACTCGAGAGTAAATATTTAGTTCTCACTTCGAGATAAAAGGCTCTCATTTGCGATTCTATAAGACCGCTTTTCTGATACTTGTATTTGTTTTTAAATTTCAGCTCAATCACATTCAATCTTTATACTATATATAGGTCTACTTATATTTGATACCAATGCACATATTATAATATTGTAAGTTTTATTTCATCGCCTTATTCTACATTCCAGAGAATACTCCTGGGACACGCAGCTTTTGCAAATAGTAACACTGGCTGGGCAGGAATTATAGATTTTATTGGCTTCCTTTGTAAATCAGTTTTATGAGTGAAAAGGATCGACATTATAAATTAAGCCCATTGTTATCCAGAAGTTTTATAGGTATATTTCCACCATTCACTGTTAATGTTTTCTCGCTTTCACATTAATTTCTGATGTTTACCATATTCCATTACAACAAAATGTTACCTATTCGATGACAACGAGATGCTGTCAATGAGACATGCTAAGCTATAGGGCTACTACCCCCACGGTTCAGAATACCTACTTCGGAAACCGAATCCAGCGCCCAAAGTTTCACAAAGACTTAAAGGGTGTCAGTTATTTTAAATAATACTTATGATGGGCTGGGGTTGATAACTTTGGAATCTGAATGAAATATGAAATACTACAGACTGAAGCTGAGTGTGTTATTTTATTTATATTGTAGCTTACAGCTGTCGATGGGGGGGGGGGGGGGGGGTGAGGGAATTTGAGGACATTTTATAGAAGAGGTTCATCATTACATGTTATTCCCAAGACATTATTTTAATATAGACTCAATTAAATTAAACTCTATGTTTCAATGTAAAATCAAATATTTATTCACGGAGGTGTTAACTAAGAACTGATAAGTGATAACACGTGCAGTTAATTTTGAAGTGTGAGTCCATATAGGTAATCCATTTCAAATATATAGAGCCACGTGAAAGTGGTTTTGTAAACGTCGAGTAAAACTCGAATTAAAAATTTAGTGGTTGTACCTGTAACATTTTTGAATATTAATAACGTTTTACACCAACTTTTGTTTGTAAAAACAGCAAAATAACATTTATATTGTACCAACTACGGATGATGTATCAAATTAACTTATTTTGCTCATTTAAATATTTGGCGGTATTTTCTGGTTCAGAATGTGCCAATTTATCATAATCATTTTCTCAAGTATAAAAGCTAAACGGGACATTTCTTTCGTCTTTGCCAGTATATTTACGAATTTCACTAGACCCTTTAGTAGTTAGAGACTTATATGCAATACAATTTATAAATGTTTGTTATTGTCGAATAACGAGCACAAGAACATTGATTATAACAGGGAAAAGATTATTGAACGAGATAACATGGGTTAGAAAAAGATGGTGTTGTCTCATCTCATATTTCCGGCGTGGTTAGCGTGGTTGATTGATTAGACGTTGATCTGGGTTCGAATACTGGCTTGGACATGGCCGCATGGATTATCACCCACTCAGTGTTTACACAAACGTTTGCACGTTCATTTTGTGAACTTGAAAAGTGATGTACTGGGAATTGTGCCGTGCATCTTACAGGAGGAGTTTGAACAACGAAACCTCAGTACATGTATTATGCGATAGTTCTTGTTATCACTTATCATTATTGTATTTCCTCGTATAAATTTAAACTCATGTATGATAACTTTGCGATCGACACGGAGAAATTGTTATCCGCACTTCTGCATCGTGCTTTTTCCCGCATGTATTATGAGAAAGTCTAAGTTTTGAATATGATCCATTGCAAACCTAGCTCGAGATTTGTACATGCCTAATAATAACAGTTTGCTTAAAATAACAATCCCTTAAGAACATATTAACTGTTCCAATGGTGAATAAAAAGAGAAGCACTAAAAGAACCATTAAATATAGTTCTTGGAACAACCGCCCAACTAAATTTAAATGTATGGATTGAAAGATACCTGAATAAATCTAAAAGCAAATAATTTGTAACTCTTAAATAAATAATCCCAGAACAAGTATCTTAGGTCCACCATAAAAATACTATTTAAAAGCTTGTGTGTTTTCACTTGGCTAAATAAAATATGTTTCTATCATTTTAATTTGTATAACTGGTAACATCTTTCACATAAATTATAATACTATTTTAGAATCTAACATTCATGTAAGTTAAATGTTTAAAGAAATCGAATAAATAAATTTAAAAACTGAAATGAGTTTTCCGACAAATCGTCCCACATACCTCGACCCGAGTATTATCATTGTGACGCCGTTTTGGCTGTCGAGTCTGGGCCGCCATACTCAAAGAATGGTCCAAGCTATGAGCGCAGCGCAGCCCGCAGAGTATACCGGGGCCTGGGGCGACATCTTCGCTCGCAATCGTTCTCGGATTTTAATGGTTCTTCTCGGTAAACGTAATTAAATACAACATGAATGTCTGAGCACCTCCTCGAAGATCGAACTTGACCGATATTGATGTGGCCACACTAATATGCGTTCTACTGAGCTCTCGTTGGACGCAAGGCGGTTGAGCAATGAATGAGAATGAATATAACGCACTTCCTGGCTCTGTGGACATCACATCCAATCCTCATTCTTTTTATACTTCATTCATTCCACATCTACCTATAAATTTCTAAGGTGCCTTTTCTATTGTTTATTGTTTTTAACGTTTTTAATTGTCCCTTTTACTGATGACAACATTGTTGAATAATTTTTATTACCTGACATAGCAATTGTATTGCAGATATATGTATTGTATGTGTATTGTTATTGTTAATGTTGTTATTTGTTTTGTTTGGTGGTCACGCCTATTGGCATAAAATGCTGTAATGTGTCCATGTTCTGTAAATAAATGAATAAATGCACTTTACTACGTATTGCGTGAAAAGTACGCTTATAGGTGTTCTGTAAATAACTAAGGAGGCAAATTTCATATTTTGTTGTCTTTTTTCAATCCCAGAAATAAATCATAATTTAGTGTTTTAGCTCTTATTAAAAACGAAATACAACTTTAACGAGATATAATGTCACTAAGACCCGGTTTTTTAATCGGTCATTAACGGCCCCGTTAATGACCGATTGAAAAACCGGGCCTATTTTCAACTTCTGTGGCCACCTATTTTGAGCAGAGTAACTAACTTATTCCATGTTATAATCCCAACAAGATTTAGTAACGTAGGCATACACAAAACTGATATTAATAACTGATGTTAAGAAACGTTGTTTCTCATCATATTTTTCCTTTGGCCCTCTGTTGCTATCATGAACCTCCTTACTAATGTTTACTTTGATTTGAAGACTGGGCTAACAATATGAGCATACAATAACAAGTCTGCCTTTGTTACTTGTCCATAGAAGTAATGCAGACATTGATTTCATTTGTGACGCCAGATTGTGTTATAATTCAATTTTACTGAGGTTTACGACTTAACATGTAACATAATAATGTTTCAGCAATCTATTTTTTTAAGAGACTAGTGTACACATAAAGTGCACGAACATAAAACTGAAATTACCGCAGTAAATAAAAATATATAGTTAACGAGTCTATAGCTTAAATGTCAAGACATTAAAATAATAAATTAAATAATACGCAATAATGAAATTTCCCCAAAAAATTACATGACTCGTATCCATAGTCGCCCCCTTATCTCTAGGGGCGCCCATTGTTTCTACGGATTTGTTTTCTATGTGGATAGGAAATAACATGCATGAAACTGTTACCAGGCAACAACGGGCGCCTCAAGGGGTAGGGGACGACTATGAATACGGACCTCACCCCTCCCCCCCCTCCCCGTTCCTCGCACCGAAGGTTTACAATTGAAATGGTGATTGAATGTTGTAAACAACGGTAAAAATGTAACTGGCTGATCTGTTTGCATCACGTCTACACAGAGTTGAAGAGTAGCATGGGTAGTTTAGTTTCACGTAATAACCGCAAGAATCCACTTCGAAATCGAAAATCTCAACAGCGGACTGTGATTTGGTAAGCCCTACATACTAAATGCTGATTGTTTAACATTATAATCAATATATTTGTATTCACCTGTAATTATTAATCATGGATTTTAATAATAACAAACGACAGGCCGCTGTTGACTCACATTTGCGATTTCAAGTAACATTTCCAATATATAAATTAAAAATCAAATTTGTGTGTAGTTTTTAACGTGAAGCTACCCTTCGCTTTTAATTAATTGCAGTGTAGAAGGGGCATACCGGAATAACCTACTCAAAACTCCAAATCGTTATTCGTTTTCTCCATGGAGGGTTTGAGAGGTTTGCTTGGAACACCTTGTCTTGAACTATTCAAACGGTCATACTCAGAACCCTTCTAAACGAGACGCTAAATCAAACACATCTCTCTCTCTCTCTCTCTCTCTCTCTCTCTCTCTCTCTCTCTCTCTCTCTCTCTCTCTCTCTCTCTCTCTCTCTCTCTCTCTCTCTCTCTCGCTCTCGCTCTCACCGAATATTCCTGCGTGTCATCACTCAGCCCGGCTCAGGATGATTCTAATTAGGCACTAAATCTTGTGTTATAGCTCAGTCAATAAGCCGTACATCATGCATGGTTCGTGATACCTCGAGCCGAGTGGAGTTTAGTGTGGTTATCTAAATAGCTTCGTGCCAGCCCGGTAACACCATATCCATGACTTGTCTGAGGATAACAGTGTCCACTCATATCTAGACAGTAAGACAGTAACATCGTTCAGTCGTAAGTTGATACTTGATAGGCAGGCAGCACTCGAAATAAATATCCAGTATTCTATTATTATTGATAAATATGGTTGTATTGTAGAACAAAATTCTAACAAGTTTTCTACATGCATACTACAAGTCTTGTATGAACATTGAATGACTGTAGTTTTTCGAAGTACAGCTGTAAGTGCACCTATACCCTGGAGAACCCCCGATTTCTGTCTGTTCCAAACACCATGTCACAAATTTGTTCACAAATTATAACAAACTATAAGTCATCCCTTAGAATTAACGTTTCGTTTTTCCGATAAAAATTCAAAATCAAAATAAAAAACAAAATCAATTATTCACAATCATTCAAAATTTCAAAAATCCTAGCAATTCACGTACATATTTCAAATTTAATAAGAACACTTGAACAACGGCCATGTATTTTATTGGAACAACGATACATTCATAAGAAGGAGCATCACTACCTTCTCTAGGAGATTACATAATATTTTGATTTACTTCGATACAATTTTTAAGCAATTTTAACACAGAAACCGGGGGTACCGCAGGATAGGCGGACAATGGACATATAACCACCACTGCCAATTAGGTGCGACCGCTCGCCACTGTTGTCTGACACGTGACGGTCGGACGTAGGTGCGACCGCTCGCCACTGTTGTCTGATACGTGACGGTCGGACGTAGGTGCGACCGCTCGCCACTGTTGTCTGATACGTGACGGTCTGACGGTGCGACCGCTCGCCACTGTTGTCTGATACGTGACGGTCTGACGTAGGTGCGACCGCTCGCCACTGTTGTCTGATACGTGACGGTCTGACGGTGCGACCGCTCGCCACTGTTGTCTGATACGTGACGGTCTGACGTAGGTGCGACCGCTCGCCACTGTTGTCTGATACGTGACGGTCTGTCGTAGGTGCGACCGCTCGCCACTGTTGTCTGATACGTGACGGTCGGACGTAGGTGCGACCGCTCGCCTCTGTTGTCTGATACGTGACGGTCTGACGGTGCGACCGCTCGCCACTGTTGTCTGACACGTGACGGTCGGACGTAGGTGCGACCGCTCGCCACTGTTGTCTGATACGTGACGGTCGGACGTAGGTGCGACCGCTCGCCACTGTTGTCTGATACGTGACGGTCGGACGTAGGTGCGACCGCTCGCCACTGTTGTCTGATACGTGACGGTCTGACGGTGCGACCGCTCGCCACTGTTGTCTGATACGTGACGGTCTGACGTAGGTGCGACCGCTCGCCACTGTTGTCTGATACGTGACGGTCTGACGGTGCGACCGCTCGCCACTGTTGTCTGATACGTGACGGTCTGACGTAGGTGCGACCGCTCGCCACTGTTGTCTGATACGTGACGGTCTGTCGTAGGTGCGACCGCTCGCCACTGTTGTCTGATACGTGACGGTCGGACGTAGGTGCGACCGCTCGCCACTGTTGTCTGATACGTGACGGTCTGACGGTGCGACCGCTCGCCACTGTTGTCTGATACGTGACGGTCTGACGGTGCGACCGCTCGCCACTGTTGTCTGATACGTGACGGTCTGACGTAGGTGCGACCGCTCGCCACTGTTGTCTGATACGTGACGGTCGGACGTAGGTGCGACCGCTCGCCACTGTTGTCTGATACGTGACGGTCTGACGGTGCGACCGCTCGCCACTGTTGTCTGGTACGTGACGGTCTGACGGTGGGACCGCTCGCCACTGTTGTCTGATACGTGACGGTCTGACGGTGGGACCGCTCGCCACTGTTGTCTGATACGTGACGGTCTGACGGTGGGACCGCTCGCCACTGTTGTCTGATACGTGACGGTCTGACGGTGCGACCGCTCGCCACTGTTGTCTGGTACGTGACGGTCTGACGGTGGGACCGCTCGCCACTGTTGTCTGATACGTGACGGTCTGACGGTGGGACCACAGCACTTGAATTACGCGTGAGTGCGTGACAACTAAATCAGACGCACGCGGCACTGAGAGTGCAAGCTGTGACATTCTATCGGGGCAGACTCCGTCAGCTGTATCCCGTATCGGCGGGTGCGGGAGTGCACGTGCACTGTGTTTTAGCTGAGCAAGACACGGACGAGAGTTGTTTACCCCCCCCCCCCCCCCCCTAGAGCCCCGTGAAATTAGAATTAATTTTGTTTTGTTTAGCGTGTATTTGAATTTTTTTTAACAATAATAAGTTTTTTTAGTAGTAATTAGTTGTTATCTGAATTCGGGGTTTAGCAATAAGATATTTGACGTGGTCCAAAAATTGTGGTCAAAAAATGTATTCTTTTTTGATTGAGATTGTTCATTGACACTATGGATACAATGAAAACTAAAATAGGCCTAGTAACCAAATGGAAATAGTGGAATGGAATGTTAAGGAAATCGACAAAAATGTATTTTCAGATTTTGTTACGATTGTTGCTTAAACTCGAGAAAATTCGCCGTAATTAGCGAGAGTTCGTATATTTCGTGCTTATCGCATGAACTGGAGTTTTTCGTAATTCGCAAGAAAAAAAGCTTTTATTAGGTGCACATACCCTACCACGAAAGTTCGAGTACTTTCGTAGAAAATTACATTTACCACTTTTCGCTTTTATTGTTAATGCGAATATCACGGGGCTCTACCCCCCACCCTCACTCATCTATGTCAGAAGGTAAACGAACTCTGGAGAAGGAATGACAAACTTAGCTTTTCGTCGTTGTACCGCTTGGACACCTGATTTGACTCGCCATGTACAGATAGCTCGATGGGGAAAATAATAACGAAGAAGGAGATATATTTTTCTTTGTTGCCAGTAGCAGGAACCAGTGGCGTAATCACGAAAAATTTGGGGGGGGGGTTACGCGTCTTATTCATTGCGATTAAAGATGTCTTGATGTTTTCTCTTGCTTACAAAAGACACACTGCAGTTTGGGTGAGAATCTTGGCCGTACTATTCTTAGTAAGGACTGGTAACAACAAAACAACAAAAGGTCAAGGTAACTGACAAACTGACATCTGTTCTTAAAATCTGTGCTGTAATTCGAGTATTGCCATAAACTATTTCCAGCCTCACTCGAACACCCTTCCCATATTAATCCTGTCCGGGACTGTTTGATACTTTGTTGATCCCGAAAGCAATGCCGGCGGAAGCGTAATTGCTACTGGTGCTACTGGTGGGCCACCGTAGCCGGACAGGTCGAGGTGGGTAAACCAGACGAAAGCTCGAGATTAGTAGAAACAAGGTGTAGGAAAAACACGTGCTGTTTCTAAGGACAATCGCGCAAGCCACGCAACAGGACCAGGTTCAAGTCCTAACAGGGTAGGGGTGTATGTGACTAGAACCCAAAACGCCGTCTTCAGATTATAAGGGTTGCGGCTGTTTTGTATGAAAGTTGGCAAGTATAAATGTGGCTAATGACGCTAAAATCTACAGAGAAACAATTCAATCGGGATTGCCGATGGCCGGAAACGGAATCGAGCGACGACCTAAGGTTCTATGGAATTAGTCTCGTGTGTTGCCGCTGAGCCATCCAATAAACATACTAAGTGGCTGGTTTCCCAAACGAGCAACTCAGAGTTGGGCAACCAGAGCCAAATGTGTGATTTGCAGAGAATTCGTACTACTCATCTATAATTTCTACATTATTTATTTGATCGCGCGCTCATATTTTGTGTCTATATTCACAACAATACTGTGATTATACGTACAAAAGATTTTGTTAGAATAAAATTCGATCCAGTTCAGACACAAACAATTTTTAAACAGGGACTAAAGTGGCATGCTCAAAACTGCCCGTCAGTGATTTTTTTAAACGTTTTAGAGGCATTGCGACGTGAGTGGACGATGCCGACGTATTTTCTGACGTTATGTCATAGGGAGACTAAAATGAATTCGGTAAAAAACGTAAAATTTATTTTTACGAAACAACTCGATGAATGATCATTCATATTTTATTGTTATCGTTAAATAGCGTTCACAAACACTTTACAACCTGTTCCTTCACTTTGAATTTTTAATAATATTTTGTCCAGTTTGATAGAAAGAGAATTTAGAATTTGAGAAATTGAATCAGGAAGTTATAAGTATTTTGCTGTTTGCAGCATTGGGAGTCCAGAATCATCATAATTGTGACTTTTCCGGGTAGTTGGATACATTCTGTGGTAGTTGTTTAAAAAACGGGGTCTGGAGCGGAGCCCCAGCAGCTGGACGCAAACAAATAACTATATTCTCGTCTCAAGTGCCCGTAATAAGAATTTAGATTCATTCAATATTCATTCAGTGGGATTATTGTGCGTTAGTTTTATTACTAAACTAAAACCATTTTAAAGATGGGGGGGGGGGGGGGCGTGTACGATTAATGATCTTGGACCCATGGTCGGACAATCACGGAAGGCCCCCCCCCCCCTTTGAATCCGCTACTGCTACTGTACCTTCATTATAATTATAAATTTATTTATAAACGCAAATAAGTTGTGTTATTCAGTTCACTGTGATTGTGTATTTAAATTGAGGATAAAAACAATCTTTAAACGTGTTTGTAGATGTAGATCTCAAAACTTTGTTAGATGTAGTCGTTTTGCCAGATTATTTGGAGCGGTGAGGAGCACCCCTCCAAACAATCCGAGGAGTGGTTCAGCCTCTGTCCCTGAGCACCCACATACTCGGCGTCCCTACTTGGGGGGGGGGGGGGGGGAGCATGGTTCCAAGAGATTAGTTAAGACTCCTTTGCATAATATGGATCTAGGTCTACGATTATTACAGGACACTACAAAGATACTACCATTTGTACATCATAGATGTTGCTCTAGTCGTTGTCAAAATACAAAATACGCGCCTCAAAACCGCACTCGATTCTTCGCACTGACCACTAAAGTCAGTGCAACTCAGTGCGGTTGCCCGAGTGCGCACTCGCAAACCCAATGGAATGCGACTGCCGCACTCGGTGCATACTAGTGCACCCAATGGAATACGCCATAAAAGTGGCGTCCATGTAGCAAGGGGAGCGGACGCTCCTCGCAGTAGGATTGCCGGTGGCGGGCATCGCACCCCACCGTGCCCGACAGAATGGCACGTGCGTGACTCATGTATTACAGCGAGGCGCTGGCGCCCCGACACGAGCGCGGCCTTGAACGAGATCCTACGTCTACGCCCCGCCCCCTTGGTCACGTGGGTCCGTAGTACGCGAGCCGTGTTGTCCTGTCAGTTGCCGCTCGACTTCCACCTGTGACGCACGTGGTCGCGACCCCCCACTCCTGCGATCACACTAAATAACTTGTAACCATGTATTTATTGAGTAATTATGAAATAGTGATTTGATTTTTTCAAACTGGAGTTCCATTTTTGTATTTTCTCAGTTAAATATTTTTGAAAGATTGTAGTGTGCGTGTGTGTGCGTGCGTGTGTGTGCGTGCGTCGCTATTGTGAATAGTGCACTGTGAGGATAGATGTGTTCTTCAGTTTTACGTTATACCGACAAATTTGTGTAAAGTTTCCATTTCTTATCCTCTCCATCATAATATTTTGAAAATATTAGTCCGATTTAAAAACCAATTGAGGGTGCCTCGAATACATAGAGCGAATCATGTCGAAATACTTCAATCTTACCCTGCTACTGTGCGTGTGCCTGTTTGTCGGCCACTTCGCTGACGGTGCCGGTGACTCGACTCGCCGCTCAAAGAAGCGCAAGCTGCGTCAGCTCGCTGCTGGCATTACCCGCTGCAACAACGTCAACAGCGAGGTGACGGAGCGTCACACGGAGAAGCTCATCAAGCAGGCAGAGTTTGTGTTCACGGGCAAAGTGACGAGTGAGTTCAGTCTCCCGCCCGGGGTCTCGTGGGGGCCCAAGGTCGACTACCGCGGGTTCTGGGTGCACGTCAAGAGGGTCCTCAAGGGAGGCTTCGCGCCCTACCGCGACGTCCAGCTGCTCGTGAGCGAGGGCGGTGACGGGGACACGGCGCGCTTCTCCGCGGGGTGTTACTCCGTGATACGCGTCCATCACACAGCCATCTTCATGGCCCGGCAGTCGAACCACCCCGGCAACAGTTCGGGGCCCGTCCTCGTGTCCACCATTGACCCGCTGCCCATCACGCTGAGGAACCTCGACCAGGTGAACGCGCTCGTCACAGGTAGGTGAAGCACTTGCCCCCCACCCCCCTTCTCCCTCCATGTGCCTTGCCCGACCACTCTTCCCCCTTGTGTGCTACTACTTGCACGTCTCAACCCCCTGCTGGTGTGCTAGCACTTGCACGCCCCTGACCTATATGTGTTAGAACTTGCACGCCCCCCCCCCCCCCCCCCCGGCCACCAACGTAAAGGAAATTCCGATCACGTTGATCCGAAAACCTAGGTGTATAGATTGAATTGAACGCCATTAATTGTGAAGCAACATCGGTCAAGAAGTTACAAAACTATGCTCAATTTATTTTTCCCTTAACAGAATAGCGGCAAGATTTGAGATATTATACAAAATTTTCGTCCCGTCCCGTCACGAATACAATTACTTACCTCTACGTCAAGAACCGCAAAATTTACATTTTCAAATTTTATCTCAAGAATGCTTCTCGAAATTGAAAATCTGACTCATCAGCGCATTGTGTTTTGGTAAGCCCTACAGTCAATGAAATATGAAATCAGTAGCTTAGTTGTTTTGATTATTACATCGAAAATTAATATTCAAATTAAAAAACAATTAAAAAATACTGATTATAATGTTACGTATTTTGGAGATTCAGTCGGTAAAGGGCTTACCAAACCACAGTGCGCTGTTGGTTCAGATTTTCGATTTCAAAGTCCATTCTTGAGATATAATTTAAAAATGAAAATTTTGTGCGGTTTTTGACGTAGAGGTATCCTTCGGCGATCAGATAAATATTGCCATTGGAGGTTGAAATTTCATATCAGGTGTTAGCTTTGAGAACTTTTAATGAGGATGTTTGTGGACATGGACGTGGACGTGGACGTGGACGTGGACGTGGACGTGCTCGTGGACGTGCTCGTGTATCAACGCGTCACACGAGCATTTTCCTTGCTATTACTACTCTATTATGATTAATATAATTATTGTTTCGATAATTAGTTAATTAATGAATAAGAAGTACATATAAAGTTGAATTACAAAAATCATATGTTTGTTGCCTATAGAAAGCATGCTAAAGAGAAAGCTATCAAACGTAGGTCATACGTTTAGGGAAAAAATAATCTAATTAAGTAAAATGTACTGATCAGTAATAAATTACTTGAGTGAAGTAATAAATCTGTCTCCTGATTTACTTTCGTAAACTCCAGTCTACACTACTAATCAAAATATCTTACTTTACATTTTCATAGATATGGTAAATAAGATTTGTTTTCTTGTGTATTTTATGATTTACAATTGATATGTAAGGGAGTTAAACAATGAACATGGCTACCTATAAGTAAGAAACCGTCAAAGTAATCTCAACAGAAATTGTGTGTATTGGTGGTATATTATTTGAGGCATTTAATGTTTACTTTCTACTATGGACATGGGAGCAAAACGGAAGAAACAGAATTGGAGCTACATCATAACATGAATACAATCATGTACGTTATAATGTGACAATTGACAATTATATTTTAATTATACTATAAAATAATTTGATTAAATGGTAGACTTGGTTAGCCTAATGTACGACGGTATACTGCACGTAAGGCAAAAATATTTATCTGAAGCAAACAATAACTTGCAGCTGAGAATGCGCATCGCATGGTGTGTGTGACATGTGTCTCCCACTCAAGACATGGCCATTTGAAACGATCAAAATGTGTTGGGTGCGACGATTCAAACAAGAAATGACGATCCCACTTCTAATCAAAGTTCCTGGAAAACTTGTCAAATAAACAGTGTTCCATAACATTGATTGCCTCCAAATTATCTGCTAATGGTGCACACGCACGTGGTGATGCTGAATATTGTCAACAAACCCATAGAATTCTCACATACGCATAAAACCGTATTAATTGGCGAAGATAAGACTTCCTAGTTCTTCTCTGATATCGTCAAAACAACAAAGACATCATCTGTAAGAGATTCCGACGAAAATTCCTAAAAGCATGGAATATCAAGATGACAGTTAAAAGTCTGGGCCTCGATTCACACAGATGCCTAACTCTAAGTTGTCCTAAGTTAGGCAAATCCTAGCCAGATAAATCAAGATAGATCATCTCTGGGTATTACTACACAACACATTCACAAATAAAATATTATTTGTTAAATTGTTGATATTTTACTATATTTTATCTTTATGACATCGCAGAACGACATATGCGTGATTTATATCACTAAGATTTGCCTAAACTAGGACGTCTTAGCACTTACGCACCTTTGTGAATTCCCAGCATAATAAATGGCATTCTGTTTGCACATGCATTTCTAGGGCGTGACAAAACTTCGGTAGTATTGGTTGAACAAAATGAAATCGTGTGGCGCTTTTATATTGAAGAGGCAGACGAGCGATCGCGACTTATGCAATGATTGCACAACCAGGTGAGTGGTGAGAGGGCGTCATTGAGACTAGAACCAATCCCCTTAGTCTTGGTGACGCCTTCCCTCCTACTTCTGCATGGAGATTGAGAATATCTGACACTCTTCTCTACATATTATACCGTTTGTGAGACACGGACCAGAAGTTCTCACGTACGTCTTGAACGCTCCCTCACTCAAGCAGGAACGAAATATCATTCGTATTGGATATACCAACAAGAGTTGTTGCCAATTTCGTAGAACACTATACGTTTATAGCTAATCAATTAACGAACTAAAGTAAAGATTTATTATTTATTATTTGGGGTTTGACAACGTACTCGACAACTAGGTCATATGACCCCCGGGGGGGGGGGGGGGGGGGGGGGGGGTGATGAAGGACAAGGGGCAAGTATAAGACGTAACGGGGAGAAAAAGTGAGAGGACATGGACTGCCTTTCGTCCTAGCTTCTCCACGTCAATCTGTCCGGCTAGGATGGCCCTACCAGAAGCATACGCTTCCGCAGGCATAGCTCTCAGAGTCATCAAAACACGCAAACCTGCTTACCACGATAAGTTAGCAGTTCCTGGGCAGGAATTAATATATAGAGGATAATAAAGTTATAACTAATGTAATCTTGGAATGTGTTGTTTGTTTACTAATTCAGTAGATGCAAACTAAACACCATGTTCAACATATTATAACAGCAAGAAAATTTGTACATTGAATCATTGATAACAGTTATCAATTTATTACTTTGTTATTAATTTATGCTTTCTCTGACCTTATCTTCCGTATTATGACATAATTAACTGACTTTTGACTTTTGATGTATGGTATTCATGTGCACACAGAAAACCATGTATTTCTAATCAATTCACATATTAAATCCAGTTCGCGTGTGGTGCAATTTATCCTGGCCCATTATCGTAAACTCCGGACCTTACTGCAAGGCTCGTTTCTGCGACCTCCATTTTCTCCTTTTATGCAAATAGTATCCCGCGTTTTTGCACTTGCATGTTTGCTGACGACACAGCCATGTTCTCGTCCTCTTATCGTCCTAGCAGATTCAGCGGCGAACGCCCTTATATACGATGGTAATGTCATAATAGAAAATGAAAGTAAAATAATGAAGTCAAGACAGTAGCAATGTTTTCTTGAAAAAACGTAGAACACCGAACCGAATACACGATACAAATCGCGGAAGTGACTGTTAATTACGTTACGATCCCACACTGGGTGGTCCAGTTTCGTTAAACATCTCTGAGGTTATCTCGACTCTAAGTTAACATTTACTCATCATGTCAACACCAAGATAAATCAAGCTATCGACTCGATGCCAAGCCAAGCCTATATTCCCGCTTCTCAATAATAGAAGCAAACTAAGCATGGCAAACAAATGCCTTCCCGGTATGTGGTCCGGCTGATTATGACATCAAATACCGCTCCCGTGAGTAGAATTCAATACATTTTGAGTCTTTAGATTGTATTAAATAAATCCCTTAGGGTACATCATGTAATAATTTCAGTTCTCCATGATCTATTTAATTTGTCACATTTTTTGTTTTTAATCTCACTACATATTTCTACTGCTATCGTATCATAATACGTAGATTTATCACGCGATTAGTTAAAAGGAAGACGCATACATTTACCGGTACTTTAAAGTTTAAAATATCTTGTATTTGGATTTGTAACAAATCATCAGAATCAAATGTTTTTGCAAATATCTGCTAGCAAATTTGCGTTATAGTGAGTGGTGGCAACAACATTTTCTGGGTCTCCCCACACTATTTTGTTTGAGGGCGCTTTCGTATTTTTAAATGTACATGTCACTAACAATCATGGAACTTACAACAGTCCATGTATTACACAATAATGCACATAAGATACAAACACCTGTTTTCATTCAGATAATTTATAAATTCTGATGTTGCTTAAGACATGAGTGCAACTCAAAGTGTCCCTCTTTCTCGCGTGACCAGGTTGTACGTTGTCGCGTAACAAAGCCAATGACAAGGACTTGTGACGATTCTTTAAATTCATTACCATAACACTTGTATATTGTGTTAGCAAAGTATGTTTCGAACGTTCTGCGTCTAAAGGTGCGGGTAATAAAGCTGTGTTTACCGTTGTTGTTCATTATGCAAATGATGTTTCAAGCGTAAGTAAACGAACTCGACGCCTTGCGGAATGGTCACTCCTCTCGCCCGGGCGATGGCAGCGACCAATTATTAGGCTGTAGCGTCCAGGCGCGGTCCAATAAACGTCACTATCATGTTTCATGTTACTTTTTACGTCTCTATTATTGCAACCATGCTCTTTGAGACGAATAAACGTCATCGTCCCACCTCCAGTCCTCGACTCACAAAGACAAGACGGGATGTATATTATTATTTATTATTAAGTTCATACAACATCAACTGCCAGCTCGATCCGGCATAAGGACAATGCCTGAACTCGGGGGGTCCAGCAGTCTCGTGTCTTGTGCCATCTGACATGTGAATTGCACGTGGCACCGATTAAGGCTGTATCTCGACCCATCTTGAGAAACACGCGATTTATGTCAGTTAAAATTTTTAATATGCATTAAAATTGTCAAAAAATAAACCAAAGCAATGTCGTCCCCTAGAGAACTAATGCTCTGCCGTATACATGTGTCTCTGTTCCAATCAATATTTCCATTGTTTCAAAGTGTGTTGCAACAAACTATTACACAAGTTACATTAGGTAATTTGAAAAACGAAACTATTAATTGTAATATAGAAACATCTATAAGACGGAGAATTACATTCTCTAGTGGATGACATTATTTCGGTTTATTTTTTGCCCCACTTAATTAAGGCCTTTAATTTTTTAAGCTATTGTAACCGACATAAATCGGGAGTACCGACAACCTGTAAAAAGAGTAAGAGAAAAATGATAAAAAGTAAAACGAGTACCGGCAAAACTGACCTAACCTGCGTACGTTAATTTGGCCTGAATTTTCTAAATGATGGACGTGAATTGTCAACCGTCACCGAGCGAAGCAGTCGGCCACAGTTCTTCCAAGCATCTCCTGGCCTTCAGTCCGCCATAACCCACACACAACACACAGTCCTCGGCCTCGGCTCTCAGAGCTACCGGGCCAGCAGTCGGTCCACAGTTCGGCCAAGTATCTCCTGGCCTTCAGTCCGCCACAACCCACACACAACACACAGTCCTCGGCCTCGGCTCTCAGAGCTACCGGGCCAGCAGTCGGTCCACAGTTCGGCCAAGTATCTCCTGGCCTTCAGTCCGCCACAACCCACACACAACACACAGTCCTCGGCCTCGGCTCTCAGAGCTACCGGGCCAGCAGTCGGTCCACAGTTCGGCCAAGCATCTCCTGGCCTTCAGTCCGCCACAACCCACACACAACACACAGTCCTCGGCCTCGGCTCTCAGAGCTACCGGGCCAGCAGTCGGCCACAGTTCGGCCAAGCATCTCCTGGCCTTCAGTCCGCCACAACCCACACACAACACACAGTCCTCGGCCTGCTCTCTCAGAGCTACCGGGCCAGCAGTCGGCCACAGTTCGGCCAAGCATCTCCTGGCCTTCAGTCCGCCACAACCCACACACAACACACAGTCCTCAGCCTCGGCTCTCAGAGCTACCGGGCCAGCAGTCGGTCCACAGTTCAGCCAAGTATCTCCTGGCCTTCAGTCCGCCACAACCCACACACAACACACAGTCCTCGGCCTGCTCTCTCAGAGCTACCGGGCCAGCAGTCGGTCCACAGTTCGGCCAAGTATCTCCTCGCCTTCAGTCCGCCACAACCTACACACAGTCCTCGGCCTGGGCTCTCAGAGCTACCGGGCCAGCAGTTGGTCCACAGTTCGGCCAAGTATCTCCTGGCCTTCAGTCCGCCACAACCCAGACACAACCCTCGACCTCGGCTCTCAGAGCTACCGGGCCAGCAGTCGGTCCACAGTTCGGCCAAGTATCTCCTGGCCTTCAGTCCGCCACAACACACACACAGTCCTCGACCTCGGCTCTCAGAGCTACCGGGCCAGCAGTCGGTCCACAGTTCGGCCAAGTATCTCCTGGCCTTCAGTCCGCCACAACCCACACACAACACACAGTCCTCGGCCTCGGCTCTCAGAGCTACCGGGCCAGCAGTCGGTCCACAGTTCGGCCAAGTATCTCCTGGCCTTCAGTCCGCCACAACCCACACACAACACACAGTCCTCGGCCTCGGCTCTCAGAGCTACCGGGCAAGCAGTCGGTCCACAGTTCGGCCAAGTATCTCCTGGCCTTCAGTCCGCCACAACCCACACACAACCCTCGACCTGGGCTCTCACAGCTACCGGGCCAGCAGTCGGTCCACAGTTCGGCCAAGTATCTCCTCGCCTTCAGTCCGCCACAACCTACACACAGTCCTCGGCCTGGGCTCTCAGAGCTTCCGGGCCAGCAGTCGGTCCACAGTTCGGCCAAGTATCTCCTGGCCTTCAGTCCGCCACAACCTACACACAACACACAGTCCTCGGCCTCGGCTCTCAGAGCTACCAGGCCAGCAGTCGGTCCACAGTTCGGCCAAGTATCTCCTGGCCTTCAGTCCGCCACAACCCACACACAACACACAGTCCTCGGCCTCAGCTCTCAGAGCTACCGGGCCAGCAGTCGGTCCACAGTTCGGCCAAGTATCTCCTGGCCTTCAGTCCACCACAACCCACACACAACACACAGTCCTCGGCCTCGGCTCTCAGAGCTACCGGGCCAGCAGTCGGTCCACAGTTCGGCCAAGTATCTCCTGGCCTTCAGTCCACCACAACCCACACACAACACACAGTCCTCGGCCTCGGCTCTCAGAGCTACCGGGCCAGCAGTCGGTCCACAGTTAGGCCAAGTATCTCCTGGCCTTCAGTCCGCCACAACCCACACACAACACACAGTCCTCGGCCTCGGCTCTCAGAGCTACTGGGTACGGGGAAAGTGTCACAGCTGTTTGTATAGTAAGCATTGATAGGCAGTTCAAACCTCACCTTTCGTATTTACATCATTGTTCATTATTGTTTCATGTTTATTATTGGATAGGTCATACATAAGTGCTGCAGGTGAAGTTGCATGGTTTATAACCACGTCCTTTCCCATAACTTGGCCAAGAATAATTAAAATACGGGAGATAACCTTATGAATAGAATGAAGATTAAACTTTGAACCAAGGATATTAACTAAACAATAATGCTATAACGCACTAAACACCTGCAAACTGGCAACATTGACTTTTTTAACGAGACAATATAGCGTCGTTGTCTGGAGACTTGTTTTTATATCAGTATCAAATCATCCAAAATTATTGTATAATTATTAAACTGACGATTGCAATGGATTGCCGTTGGGTAATTATCAACTTGCAATGTACAGTAGAACAAACTAGGTCATCTCTTATCAACCTTGTCTAGAAATTACTTTGCGCCAGTTAAAAAATTTAGAATAAATTTATTAACTTTAAATGTTATACTTAATTCTGAAGATAATTTTACTTACAACAGTCTGACATATGTAGAGTTTGCAAATTTTAACCAAAAGCTGGCCTACATTATTACTAAGATGCAGTTTCACCAAACTATAAGCCTCGAGAATTACTTCGAACAATTATGCCATGATATCATTGCACATGTCTTTCTATACCATGGAACCCATATTACTCCACGATGGAACCAATCAGAGATTCTGAATCTTGATTCTCTCAAATAATCTCATTCGTTTCAAAACGTTGTCAAACATTTGCGTAGGTTTATTGTTATTTATTAACTAGTATAGTTATGGCTAGTACATTCCAAAGCACAGTTAAATGTCTCTTCCCCTCCAGCAGGAAATAGTTGTCTAGGCATTCTCTTCTCACTCTTCTTCCTACGGAGACACTCGCAGCTCATCACACATAATTGTAAGTGTGCTCACCGGTTACTGTTATCGTACAGACGGAGAACTCAAACCTCTTCACTGGAGATTGATACACTCTCAACTCAATATATCTTGAAGAAATATCGTTGATAATTAGAACTTAGAATTATACTTAAAAAAATCATTAGTTAAAAGGTTTACAAGCGCACTGGAAATTACAGTTAACTTTTTAAGGCCCTAATACATTTGGTGTAAACTGAAGTTGACTATTTGTATGTGCATTCTAATCTAACTGGCGTATTCAGGGTGTTGTAAGGTGTGTTTGTGTGGGGGGGGGTGGGGGAGGTTGGGAGGGTGAGGGCTTCTGATTTAAGGGTCTGAGGTTTTACTGATCCCCCTTCCTCTTCTCTTGACATATTTGCAAATGCATTGGTTTTGCATTGGAGAAATCCATGTTTGTAAGTAACGAAAATAAATCATAATTTTTCTTTTAAAAATTGTATGTGTTATTTGGTGGAACAACACACTCGTAAAGAGAAAAGACAAAGTTGACTTTTTATATTTTACATGAGAAACGAAGCCAGTTGATGTGTTGATAAAACGTGGCCTTACACAAATTAGTTATTCAGGTGCTCACGTTACTGTTAGGCTGCACGTACAGATACTAGTCGGGTTCGTTAGTTAGGCCACACACTTGGTCCAGTAGTTTTAGTTTGTGTGTATTTGAATCTCTTGTTTCTTACAATGTCCGGGTGCGTCACAACAGAGTGAAGATTAGAGATGTTTTAAATGCACCATTATTTAGCGACTCGACGAAATTGTAAACGAATTTCTCCTGCATTATACCCAAATATTATCATCTTTATTATAATAGAAAAGTATACATTGTAAGAAAGAAACGTTCTAATAACTATACCTGATAAAATGAAATGTTCAAATTTATTTGCTTGAAAGTTAGGGGCTTTGAACGCCCCTGGTTTAAAAACAATTTTGGTCAAAATTCCTCCCCCTCACCCTCCCGGAATTGGCACCAATATATGGTTCAAAAACTGCACTCGCGAAGTCTGTGATTATAGGTATGACTATGCCGGTCTAATTTTCGGATCTCCTACAAAACAATTATTCCGGTTTGCGGTCGCAGCTCTTGATAAAGTCGTCGTTCAATTTGTACAATTTTGGTTTCATATCAACTCACTTATACTTCCCTCGACGGAGCCAGGCAGGCAGTCAGGCACTCTAGCATTTACACGTTTGGCAAAGTGAGTTTATGCTGTCACTTCTGTGATCGCTATAGTGCAGGGGTGCCCAACATACGGCCCGCGGGCCGCATGCGGCCCGCCAAGCCATTTCATCTGGCCCACACCTACCATTTACATCCTAGTCTCACAACTAAACCCACGAAGAAAATCCAATTTTATTTGAAAACACATTGTTTTGAAATTTATTCAATGGATATGTGTATACTATATTCTAGACATCGCAGCGAAAAATGATCAAAATTCTTTTGTTTCTAAATCTAGTTTGGTTCTCGTTCAAGCCTAGTTTCTTGGAAGCCGAGGAGAGGGTGGGGGTATTATTGTTTTCTATGGCGACATCCTACTTATACTAACTGGCGAGGACTCTACTGGCACAGATAACAAATGCTACTGGTTATACAAGTGTCCCCGCAAATATGTTGCACCCTTTTAGTTGTGATTTTGCAAAGACATCATGACTCGAAGCACAAAAACGAGTGTAAAACAATGAAGGATTAATTCAAATTGAAAAAGTAAATCTTTTTTCGCAGCAAAGTATGTTTAAAAAGAAGGCAAATGAGAATCAAGCGTCTGTCCGCGCTAGTTTTCGTGTTGCACCGCGCACATTTACTAGCAGCGGGGGGAACACCATTTGCTGACGGGGAATTTGATATAGATATAGAATAACCAGACTATATACGTGTATATATATAGTTAACTTGATGTGGCCCGCCAAAATTGAATAATTATGCTATGTGGCCCACTTCTAATTTAAGTTGGGCACCCCTGCTATAGTGTACTTCCCTCGACGGAGCCAGGCAGGCACTCTAGCATTTACACGTTTGGCAAAGTGAGTTTATGCTGTCACTTCTGTGATCGCTATAGTGTACTTCCCTCGACGGAGCCAGGCAGGCACTCTAGCATTTACACGTTTGGCAAAGTGAGTTTATGCTGTCACTTCTGTGATCGCTATAGTGTACTTCCCTCGACGGAGCCAGGCAGGCACTCTAGCATTTACACGTTTGGCAAAGTGAGTTTATGCTGCATGGCGAACATCAATGTAACCGCAGGGCGGATAGCTTGGATATCTTATTGTTCCTACACTTGCGGTTACAATGTATTCGCCGCGCTCTCATCACCGTGGTTGGGAGTGATGGGACTTGGGCGAGTCTTTATGGCTATGTTCTTTGCGGTCTACGCGGAGACTTGAGAGGGGAACAGACGTGAAGCATTAGCACAAGCCGCGAGCATCGTACTTATATTGTACTGGGCCTAACCTTTACTCGGACCGTTTGTTATACTTGTCTGGTTTTCTGTCAAATTAAAGTAAAATTGAACCAATGAAGCGCAAAAAAGTGGTACATTAATCAATGCATTATCTACCAGTTAAAATTTCAGGAAATAATTTAATATATGCTTTTATTGACCACTTCACAAATTGATTAAACGGTGACAGCAAGCCGGAGAGGAAGTAATTAGAATTAGGATCTCGCGTGGATAAGTACCCACAGTCCAAATAAGACAGTCTCAATACTTATATACCATCCACTGTATGCACGCTGTTTCGACGGAATTCAACAGATAACTGGCGTTTTTTCCACACATTCGTAAATGAAGTCTTCCGCATCAGTAAAGTGGCCAAACCTCAATAGACACGCCCGCTGTGTTCCGGATTTCCAAGTATCCAATCAAAGGCTACAAATTATCCCTAATAGACCTGTTAAGTAGATCATAAGAACTTGATTGATATAATTTGACTTGGTATTTCGGGAGACATTTTGCAACTATACATACATGTATGCATATTACACATTTCCCCATCTACTTGTAACAATTTTCTACATCCCTGTTTAAAGAATTTTCAAAGAATGTATTACTTTTTACTTTCGGGCAATAAGAGTAATATTAGCTTCGGCCGACATTCTTGTTTCACTGCTACGTCTTGCCTACAAGTCCAGTGGCGTAACGTTCGTCCCAGGGCGTCGCGCACGTCGTCAGCGTCGCCACGTCACTGCCTACACGTCCAGTGGCGTAACGGCCGCCCCAGTGGGTCGCCACGTCACTTGCCTACACGTCCAGTGGCGTAGCGTCCGCCCCAAGGGGTCGCGCTCGATGTCAGCGTCGCCACGTCACTACCTACACGTCCAGTGGCGTAACGGCCGCCCCAAGGGGTCGCGCACGTCGTCAGCGTCGCCACGTCACTACCTACACGTCCAGTGGCGTAACGGCCGCCCCAAGGGGTCGCGCACGTCGTCAGCGTCGCCACGTCACTTGCCTACACGTCCAGTGGCGTAACGGCCGCCCCAAGGGGTCGCGCACGTCGTCAGCGTCGCCACGTCACTTGCCTACACGTCCAGTGGCGTAACGGCCGCCCCAAGGGGTCGCGCACGTCGTCAGCGTCGCCACGTCACTACCTACACGTCCAGTGGCGTAACGGCCGCCCCAGGGGGTCACCACGTCTAGGAATGTGATGTCGCCATGATACTTGATCGCTCTCTGGTCCTGAGCCGCGTTACCTTGATGGGCACACTGTCACCGCCTGTCCGCGCTGTCACCGCGCCTGTCCCTGCTAGAGGTTTTAGTGTAACTCTAGCTGGCGCGGCCTTGCATGGGCTTATATAGCGAACTATAAACAGTGAGTTTATCTTGATAATGGCAATGATGTAGTATTTGCTACTGCCCTTAGAACAGAGGTTCCCAAACTGTGGTCCGCGAACTTGTAAGGGTCACGACGAGAGCAGAGGGGGTCCGCGAAATTTGAAAAAAAATGTATGATTGAAATAATCTATTTCATATTTATGTTGTTTTTTTTTGAGGTTCGCTACATTTCCATTCTCGTAAAAAGAGAAGGCCATTATATTGTTTTAGCAGGTGTTATGGGGAGAAGAAGGGACTGCGTAATGATATGCTAACGAGGGTATTATATTTGTTTTAAATGTGTATAGGGGTAACCGCGGGGTCACCTCAATTTTTTAGCAAAGTAATACTGATGGGAGTCCAGAGTATACACAAATTTGGGAATCTGCCTCTCATCCCTCTCCCTTTTCCCCTCCCCTTTTCCAATCACATTCTCTCACTACGCTCCAAAAATATTAAAGCTACTGTAGGTGAAATAATTATTTGGGAATTACTATATAAACAATAGAATATTAACTATAGGCCTATTAAACGAGCTAGTTAACAAAGAACCAGCTGCTTGTACGAACAAGATTAAACAAGATTAAAATAAAAGTTAAAAAAAACTGTCAATTACTGTCAGATTATCAATCGAATCCAGTCACACAACAAAAAAGGGAAATTTGTTTAAACTTTCAACGCTCGAGATTCAAGATACACGGAAATGTCAGGTCATCCGATTCTAAAGTATTGTAAGTAGGTAACTGTACGTATTTTCACATACTGCTGCGATTACGTCGAGTGCAGATGTTCTTCCAATCAGCTCCAGACGTGATATGGAACCACGATATCTCCTGCAGTGACATGTACAGTGAAGCGTACCAAACGATGCAATACAGACGATTAGAAACTTAACTGAGTACTCGTAATACTTAATTATAGAATCTTTACACAAGCAATGTATTGCTGGCGTTCTGAGTACACACATTTCTTATGGAGCGTTCAGAGGTTTTCAATAAATTGGCATTGCTAGCAAACTAAGAATCTTCTCTACTTTTCAGCAATATTGCCCACAATCGACCAATGGGGGAAGGGAGGAAATTTTCTAACAATTCAGAAAACGCTCGAATGTAAAAATAATGCATGAATATTATGTATGAATAGTAGAAACTAGGATCATTTAATTAAAGTTTAATGCATTGCTCACGAAACACTGCTATTGCTGGCAATAAAGATTGTTCGTGTAAGAGATGGCAATGTTTTCTTAGACAGGCAACAAAGTGTACGACGCGACCCCCCTTCAGCTTACAACTGCGTCTGAAAGCAACATGCGGTAGGTTGGTGCGTAGGTGTATAATAACCGTTAGCATTGGAACAGACTTGTGTCACAGGCAACGCTCGTATCATGCCTAGGCCAGTGGCGGCTTTCTGGCAATGAGGCAGAATATAAGATGTTGTACTGATACGAGGAGGGAGGGAGGGAGGGGGAGTTCTCCTTGAAATGCATTTTGTGATTCTTCATTTTGATTCTGTTGAGATGAAATATTAATTTTTGGAGCATAATAGGTTATTTTAATTCACCGTCATTCACAAATTTCAAATTAAGCTAGAATCATACCAATATACTTTGGATGTTGTTGTTGTTGTGGTTGTGGTCGTCGTCGTCGGTGGTCCTCAAGGTATATGATCTATATACAATTGATTAAAGACGTTCTTTAATCAATGTCTTTACTTTCAGCAGGGTAGCTATCAGCACTCGTACAAGCATCCGTGATGACTGTTGTAAAGTCGCTCCACAGCAACTTTGGGTGCTGGAGACGTCACGGATGGGCGTGTCGGAGCCAATCAGCGGGCGGCTTTCACCAATACTCACATTTGATTGGCCAAGCATCACTCATCTGTGACGTCCCCAGCACCATAGTTGCTGTGCATAGCCGCGGTGGCTCATGCGTTTGGCGCGTATATGCCACCATCTGGCACCTAGAGACGTGGGTTTGAATCCCGCAAAACGCATGTTTTTTTTTTAGTATCATTTATATCCATCTGTCACCCCTGATCGTCTCGAATAGCATGATTGCAATACTAGCGACGAATAGCAAAAGAATCATCATCATCATCATCAATCTGTAGTTTCTAGTATACTGGCTCCAAAGTAAGTTACAGTCACATACCACTCTCATGTCCATATATATATACTGCTTATTGAACGTAAATCAACTGTTTCCTGGCGTTCTTTCACACATTCGTAAATGTGGATTTCCGCTTAGTAGATTGCACAAGCTTTATTAGCCACGCTTACCGTTCCAGGTAACCAATGGAAGATCGTAAACTATTCCTAATGTTCCGGTTTCAAATAAGATGGTAGGAACTACATGCAGACATACCCCTTCCCCCCCCTCCCCTCCCCTCCCCTCGTCGTCATTAGACTCGGCTATGTCGTAAGCTTGAGAATAAACTTCCGTGGAGGCAACTTAAGCAATAACTTTATCTCAGATATAGATAGCCATAATGAACCCTTTCGTCTCGGCTCGCCATGTGATTTGTACACGATAAGTACTTGTTTGACGACTCAATATCAGCTCATGGATAATGAAGTGCATTCTTGTCTCCCCTCTGCTATTTATCTTTTTTTTTTTTTAGCAAATTGTTGTTTCAGTCTGTGCATTAGCTTCTGCAAGTGTAATTATTCCTATCTGCTTGAGTTACTGTTGTGTGAATTGTGCAATGAAGGTGCTGTCATAGAAGTATGTACGAAGCGATGCCACCAGCACTGTAATGCTGGCTGGCATGACGTCCGCCTCCCAACCTCCGTGGTGCAGTCATTTATTTTTAGACAGTTGATTTCATTTATTTCATTTCATTTTCAAATGATACTAGGTCAATTCCGGCATTAGATCACCACAAGCATTTGCTCGCGCGGTGGTAAGTTCATGGTTTCTTATTTATACGATATCCCTTTGCTGTGCCTTCGCCTGAATAGTGGAGAACACACACTTAAAAGAAAAGTAGGAGGGGGGGGGGGGGGGGGGGGAGGATAGGGCTAAAACTTTAAAGTTGTCAATACTTCGACCTACCCAGCCACCTCTCTCACCCACTCGACCACTTAATTTAATTTTGTTTTATTATTAGGAATTGAGAAAACATTAACATACACACACTGGAAGAAATTCTCAAATTCGATGTTTTGCTGCCAAGTTATGAGTTTCAATAAAACAATTTAAAATCAGTTTAATTTGTATTTTGTATCAAAACAGATTCAATGGGCTCTGTGGTGTCTGTTGTATTCGCGTTTTCCGAGGCAAACAACTTTGCCATACAGACACCAGATGTATACAATGTCGAGAAATACGTGAACAACGGTTTTTTGAGTCAAAACTGATTGATATACCCCATAGGGTGTGCCAGCAATTGTTTATAGGTCTCGTTGAGACAAAAGGCTATACCGGTCGGTAATGTCGAGAAATGCCTTTAATATGAAAAAAAAAATTGTTCATTTGTATGGTTATGGGTAGCTGAAATAATCGATGCACAACTCCGAACCTTATCAGCACCTAGAATTAACTCTAGAAAGTAGAAACCGATTACTGAAACATTTTCTGAAATCGGACATTCCCTTCTCGAGTTATCCTGACATCCGGAAACACATCTGAGCAAACTCAATACTTCGCCACTTTCTGTGAGTCGAAATAGAAAAGAAATTATTCATAGTAAGTAATAATAAACCATATACGAAGAGCGAATGCTGGGATGAGCTCAAATCGGCCACGACCGTACATAGTAGCATCCACAGTTTGTTTTGGAAAAATAATATGGACCATGATATATTTAATTAGTTCTTAGAAGACTTTAATAAGGTAAACATATGTAAATACTTGACATTTATGTCCGTACAACATGTTTACGCCAGTTTTGACCGAGTTTGTATGTATGCAACAATAAAACAATAATAATATAATAATAATAATAATAATAATAATAATAATAATAATAATAATAATAATAATAATAATAATAATAATAATAATAATAATAATATATTTTGAACACGTGTAGGATAGTGCGAAAATTTTTGAACTAAGATGAATGAAGACTTCAAGAAGTTCTCCATCCCGATGGTGGTTTTCGTGGTTTCCACCGTACAAAGAGCGAATGCTGGGATGAGTACAAATCGGCCACGACCGTACATAGCATCCACAGTTCGGTTTGGAAAAAATAATGTGGACAATGATATATTAAGTAGTATAGCCAAATGTGGGCATTTGAGAAGCAGAAGAAGAAGAAGAAGAAGAAGAAGAAGAAGAAGAAGAAGAAGAAGAAGAAGAAGAAGAAGAAGAAGAAGAAGAAGAAGAAGAAGAAGAAGAAGAAGAAGAAGAAGAAGAAGAAGAAGAAGAAGAAGAAGAAGAAGAAGATATATTAAGTAGTTCTAAGTAGATTTTAATAAGGTAAACACATGGAAATACTTGACATTTGTGTCCGTACAACATGTTTATGCCGGTTTTGACCGAGTTTGTATGTATTGCAACAATAAAATAATAATAACAATAATATTAATTATACTTGTTATTGTTATTATTACAACGATTCACATTTTAAACTTTCCCGGCCCGGTAATGATGAAAACATGAACAATAAATATTTACACATTCCGTTTTAGTTACAATTTTCTTTCAATTCAATAATAACAATAATAATAATAATTATTATTATCATCATTATAATTTATCTTTGATATTTAATTAACTGTTAGTTATGGGCGTGCGTGGGATGACGTGTGACCGCATGCAGGGTGTTGCCGCGTCTATCGGGGCCTGCCATGGTCATCTGATGAATGAATTATCGAAATGGTCGCTTATACTTCCTTGGAATGTGGGAGAAACAGGAAGAAAGTACGAATGGTCTAGTCACATGGAAGGCTCGGCTCGTTCATTAATTACAGTATAATGACTAACGCAAGAGATCTGTCGACCCTCGAATATATTATGACATTGTGGTTAAATGATTTATTAGTTATAGAATGACGCAATGTCGGGTTTACCTGCTAGATGGGGGGTCGGAGTAATGGTGCGTGCAAGAGATGGACTAGTGTGAGAAGGTTGAAACATACGTTGATTTACAATAAACAATTAGCACTGAGACACCAGAGCCGCTGAAGTGATAATGAAGACTCGTGCGTCGTGTAGGACAGAGGTTGCTGGAGACTTCGACCCACTTTGCCAAAAACAAGCACTTCTGAATTTGGCCGCTGTTACGACACGAATTCAAAGGCTCGCTGGTCTCTATTTATTATTTATTTATTATTTTATTTATTATTTTTATTATTTGTTCACTTTTTTACATTGGTAAATATATTCATTTTTAAGTTAGATCTATACATATCAGAATGATTTGAACAAATAATATACTGTGCCACGAAGATAGCTCTTGAGTGTGGCACAGAGTTACATACTACTAAATAATTGTAAGACTAAATTATTATGCCTATTCTACGAGGTAGACTCTAGGTCATACTGATTATTATTATTATTTAATTATATTTATATAATTGATATAATTCAGTATTTATTTTTAGTAACATAGTTAATTTCTATACATTTATAAGAATATAATATATGATAATAAAAGCAATAATAATAAATAATGATAGTAAAAGCTAACTACATACGAGTAACCAAAGATAGATATGAGAACAATATCGGTAATAATTGCTATAGTATTTTGTGGAAGACTGGTCAATTGTGATTGTATATATATATATATATGTAGTGGGTTTATTGCTGCGTACAATGTGGAAGGGGGTTCGATTCCCGGTTCGAACAGTTTTTTTTTTTTAGCTTTGCGCAACTTGAGTTGGATCTATATATATATATATGGTGTACATTGGTGACATTGGTGCGGTCGTAGTAATGAACCACGCAATAAATTGCATTAATATCCCCCACTGAAAATCAGTTCTTGTAGCTAGACCATTGATGTAGATTTAATATGTTTTGTTTTACTATTAGGAGACGAGTAAAATAAACACTTTCGGACCGTTTACTATTTAATTTTCGTAATTATTTTATGTGTTGTTATTTTCTACATACAATAGAGACAGAAGCTATTATAGCATTGTTATCTGTGCTATTAAGGTTTACTGTAGGGATATAATATTGCCCTCTACAGACTTGGGTTATCTGAGATAGATGCCCGTGCGCTGTGTTTCTACTTTATTGGCATTAGTCTGCAGGAACAGAAAGGCTGCACGTCCCATGTCTTCAGACCTTGCCTTGGGTGTCAGTAGCACCACGTTGCGATGCTGTCTGCGCTCCACGGCCACACTAGCAATTAGCGTAAATCAGGCAAATTGATTGAAATTTATGATCTACCAAACGCGCTTCGTACAAGTTTTGCCTGTATATTAAAGTTAAATAGTTATGATGTAATAATTATATAGTCAGCCGTTCTAATATTAGGTATAAGCTTACAAATGATCGACTAAAGAGCATAATATCTGCGCTGTTTAGGACAAATATTCTAAAGAACTTTGGGTGACTTATTCTATCAGAGATTCGTTCACTTCTCCCGTGTTATGTGAATATCGTAAAATGACATTCGAATAGAAACTTTCACCATAAGTGATTCTAGTTACGTTTGCTAGCTAGGTGTAAAGCTTTTCCATTTTGTCATACAATATTTGTCTATACAAACGTTCAGTTTTGACCAATCTGGGTGAAAATTAAATGTTTAAATCCTTATTTTTAGATATAATAATTGAACATATAAATGCAATATTTCGCCAAATAAAGCAAGTTCCACCGTCCCTTCGATTATTGGCGTAGGCTGTGACCAAAGAAGTTTCCTTTTCTAATAGATATGTAATAATTGTAGATGTTATGTTATGTATCATATTAACACATGCTTTGCACCATACATTATTTCTTGTTATTCAGTAACAAAACAAAAGAGTACCTTTGTCATATTTGTAGTTAAATATAATTTATGTCAAAATTAAAATCTAAACTATCCTAAACATTCTACGTTGGCTCGTTTTGAATAGATGTTCAGAAATTGATCAATGTTTCATGCTCATCTTGAGTTTTTGCATAAACAACAAATTTAATTAATTTGGGTATATTGCGAGTGTATAAAACACAAAGATTCACGGTTTTATGCCGTTGCAACTTAAACGGGAAAATTTAAAGGCCTACTTTGAAAAGGTGACACTATTTACAAATAATTAAAAAAAATTTAGATTTCAAAAACTTGCCGTGACCCACCAACATTCAACTGGGCGTCCCAGAGATTGTAAAAAGCGCGCCTGGAGCGTTCCGGGGATACAGTGCAAAATAACGTGTTCAACGACCCAGGAAACTATTCCTGGCGGTGTTATTCGTTTAGAAATTGATTAAAGATGTAAACACAATTTGAAACACCTTTTATTGCTTGTTGGGAGATTAATCGTTGCAATCTGTCCGTCAGTGTTTGTCTATACCTAATACCTATAGCTATACCTTCAACCTCAACCTTCAACGGAAGACTTGTAAGTGGGAAGGCGGTCGAGGTGGGTTCCTCCTCGTGGTGACCGGATCCGTAAAGAGCAGTCTCTTGCATATCTTTAATCATTACTTATTTATTAATCATGGTTTACTAACTTTTTTCAACTTTTTCTCTGACTTCTCATTCTAATTCATGCCGGCCCTCTTTTCAACCTGGACGCCGCGCCAACCCCCATCCTCCCTCACCGGCCTCTCCTTATGACGACCCCGGCGATATATCTATCATGAATCTGATTCGGCCGACGTCATATGACATTACCAAAGCAAAGTGAATTCAAGTGGTACTTGCTATGATAGCGTATGATTCCCTCTCATGAGGTAGATCTGTCGGCAAGTAGATCTAGGCTTACTCTTGTTATTCAAAATATATTTCTGTACCAGATGACGATAATTTCCATTTTTGAGCCACCTGAAGTTGTAAATTCACTTTGCTTGTTAAATGTAATTCGACTATAGCTATGGAGTAGATGTCGTAAAACCACAAATAACCATAATAAAGTAAGTGGAAAGCTTCCATTTGTCACGTGTACCAAGTAGGTAGCCCACGGAGGTGAAAGACTGGCGCGTTGCAGCGTCGATGCAACCGGCTGTTGATCGGCTACAGAGATGAAACGACGCGGCTTGTCTTGGTCGGATTCAGCCGTCGATATCGGTGTAGACAATCACGGTCCGACGCTTCGAATTCCAGATCTAATCCCGGCCGCTTGGAAAAGCTATTAACACAACTTGTCAGCATTGTTCGGAAAGTCAACGAGACAAGATGTTAATAGGTTGTTATACTAATATAATTCTATGGCATTTTTTCATTCTTACTTATGATGACGCGTTTATCTTACGTGGATATCATCAGATTAACCAAGAACAAAAAGTAGAATTCTTCAGCTCAAATGCCAACTCTTATTGCTCATAAAAAGATTTAAATTAAATTAGTGTTCCTCGTTAGGGGTGTTTACGAGGAACACACATGGGCTTTTTTTAAATATCCATAAAACTAAACATATAGATAGGGAGTAGAACTAAAACAATTGTTTTATAAAATGTTCAAAAAAAGAAAATAAATGCAATGGGACTCAACGATATTGTGTTGTAAACACACATGATGCTGTAAATAGTTCTGGAAGCAAAAGCAAAGTATGGTTGGGTCATCTCACCTTTATTGATATTATGAATGTTGCCTCTAATAGTTTAGTCTGCATCAATTAAGGTGAGTTTACACAATATGGAAACATCAAACATTCACACTTTCTTTCTGTGTCCATAACTAGTTACGACGTATTGAGTTTGCAGAACAATCTCGGGAGTGCTCAGCCCAAGAATGTATGTAATATATATGTATATTTTTTTTTTTCACAAGATGTGGCGTTCCCACATTCTTCCACTATTTCATGTTTGATTTGTTTTACTTTATTACTTTACGGAAACAACACTTGTCCATAAACATCATACAGTGCATATTTATTTGTTATTATCCTTTTAAATGCCAGAAAGTTGACATAAAAGTGAATCCAAGTTTTAATAATTATTCACAAATTAATTATTCAACAACAAAAGTAATGAGCCCGTTTTTTAAATCATTTGGGAAAAATCGTTTGAAAAAAGAAAAACAAATATTACAGTACACATCGTTTGAAACCAGGATACACATTTTCTGCGTGTGTAGAAGGAATTAAAAATATTGCCTATGTGGGCAAGTAGTTGTAATTTATGGATAAGAAGCAGAATTCGTTAAAACTTTAATATTTATCAATCATCATGTTGGTTGATGTTCTGTTCATAACTCTACAGTATATCTGCATCTTGTGTCATTCTTCAGACAAGACATCTACATTTTCTAGCTCGAATAGCTCACCAGACACAATAGGTAACTAACGGTTACAGAAACCGACAACGCTGACGTCTGTTGGAGGAAGGAATCTTTGCTATCTTTCATTCAGTAAGTATAATTGCTCGTAACTTGGGTACAGAGATATTATGTTCGTGTTACTCCTCCCATCTGTCAGGTATCAGCTCGTCCAAGTGTTGAGCGAGACTAATTCGGGTGTTGACCGGTTCGATTCCGGTCACCGGCAATCCTTCCTGAATGGTTATTCTGAGGTTAGACTTACCCCCGGTTATACATTCTCAGTATAACCAAAGATTATAAAGGTTGTTTTTTATAATCTTTGTGAGTTTTTTTATCCCTTTAAAATCTTTGGTATAACTATTTATCCTTGGGATAACCTGTTTTCACCATGGCAACCACCAATCAGAAGCTTTCAAATGTGGCTTATCCCAAGGATAACTGTATCTAGAACCTTATCCTCGACAGAAACAGATCGCGGGAATTTAAAGTTTTCTGTTCGTATCTTTAACACAACTTTGAAAATCGAAATTATGGGCAAAACAGATATTATCACAGATAACGAAATGAAATATCTGCAAAATGCATTACGTATAATAATAATAATTTTTGTAGGAATACCCGTTATAGGGTGCACACCAGCTTTACCTGATGTGCCCCTCTTCATGTGACTAACTAGGTTATTAGGGTGTTTGGATAGTTGGGAAGGAATGTCCGAGGGCTGATAGTAGGACTCAATCCCAGCATTCGCTTTTACGACTGAGGAAAACCTCGGAAAAAACCTTCAGTCAGGACTGCTGGTGGCCGGAATCGAACCGGCGACCTCCCGAATTAGAGTCTCGCGTCTTACCGCTGAGCCACCTCTATCGGTATTACGTATGGATTAAACACTATATAGTATATAACACACAATAATATCGTAGTCACACATTTAATCTAAACGTAATCAATAATGCATATATTTGTTTTCGTTGTTTGTAGACCCTGATATCTTCTTAAAGACACGATTAGAATATCTGGCGTCGCTGTCTTGAGATGAATGCTGGGATTGAATTCTATACAAGATTGACCTTGGCGATTTCTTCCCAACTATACAAACACGTACACTCTCGAGCCGTTCGGGGATACCATTTTTGGGGTTTTGTTTCTGTCAAATGGAACCTTTGTTCTCATTTACCGCTGTTTAATAGGATTACATGTTTACATGAAAACCATTGTGATGGGTTTGCGTTTCTATTTGACGAGTGGTATCTTGATCTTGATTAGAGAAGTTCAAAAACCCATACTTGTACTAGCGTTAAAAAAAACCGAGAATTTGTATACGTCCTGGAAACTGTGATTAAATACTAGTTTGTCCAGCATTTGAGAGACAAACGTGTTAAATAAAAAAATTCGATTTTTATTTTTTGAAGAATTAATTTTGGTCTCAAATTTTGGTTGTATATACAATCCAAAGTTTACAAAACACCTTCAAAAATCAGTATATATATATATATTAAATGTATTAATGCTATAACTAATTTCAGAATTGACTGCGAATGTTTTAAAGTTGCTATATCTACTCAAAAAAAAGTTGTTTGAAAGAGCTAATGCATCTATTTAGTCGGGTAACATGAGGTAAAACTGGTGTGCAAGTGCATGTGCACCCAACAGCAGTGGTTTCTACCAAACATTATTATTATGGTAGCCTAGTCTCTATTGTTGGCTTGGTTACTCCATTAACACTTAATTCGTCATTTCATGTTAGAACGACGCACGTATGACAACTAGGTTATAATATCGTCTTCTTGTACGACAGGCAGAGCTGCCGTAGACTCGTTCAGCTTCGGGCCCAGACGGGTAAACTGAGGTTGGCTCATTGCTTCTTTATAAACACGTTCACTGTGAATAATCGCTCCGTGTCTGTTCTAACATTAAGTACCTACTTCAGTTGCAGTTAACGCGTGAGTTATCACGATAGACCGTCTCTGATTGGACAATCATATTATGTTGGCCTTATTCCAACTTTTCTTCATCTCCATATGTGGAATATCTCTTTAGTGTTCTCGTACATTAGTGTCTTGTATTCCTTCCTGGACTTGCTTGATTGTTTTCACCTAGAGACATGTTCAGTCGGAGATGTCGGAGGGTGTGGACTGACCTCTGTGGTTGCTTATGTACCCTCGCTGCTCAGGGGACGCTGAATAACACCGAATGGAACAACGCCGAATCGATCGTGTGTACTGCACTTTCAAGTATAATCCTAACCCAAAAAAGTAGACCTTGTAACCTGGAACAACGCCGAATCTTTTTCGGCGTTAATCCACCGGAACAACGCCGAATCTTTTTCGACGTAAGTCCACCGGAACAACGCCGAATATTTTTCGGCGTTAATCCACCGGAACAACGCCGAATATTTTTCGGCGTAAGTCCACCGGAACAACGCCGAATCTTTTTCGGCGTTAATCCACCGGAACAACGCCGAATCTTTTTCGGCTTAAATCCACCGGAACAACGCCGAATCTTTTCCTGCGTTTATCCACCGGTACAACACCAAAAATTTTTCGACGTTAATCCACCGGAACAACGCCGAATCTTTTTCGGCGTAAATCCACCGGAACAACGCCGAATCTTTTACGGCTTAAATCCACCGGAACAACGCCGAATCTTTTTCTGCGTTTATCCACCGGAACAACGCCAAAAAATTTTCGACGTTAATCCACCGGAACAACACCGAATCTTTTTCGGCGTAAATCCACCGGAACAACGCCGAATCTTTTTCGGCGTAAATCCACTGGAAAAACGCCGAATCATTTTCTGTGTAACACACGGGTTAAACGGTGCAGTGAGTAGAATGTATTGACGAACCCAAAAATATTTAATTTAAGCCGAAAAAGATTCGGCGTTGTTCCGGTGGACTAACGCCGAAAAATATTCGGCGTTGTTCCGGTGGATTAACACACGGGTTAAACGGTGCAGTGAGTAGAATGTATTGACGAACCCAAAAATATTTTTTTGAAAAGAATTATAACCAACACTGTGAGATTCGGCGTTGTTCCGGTGGATTAACGCCGAAAAAGATTCGGCGTTGTTCCGGTGGATTTAAGTCGAAAAAGATTCGGCGTTGTTCCGGTGGATTAACGCCGAAAAAGATTCGGTGTTGTTCAGGTGGATTTAAGTCGAAAAATATTCGGCGTTGTTCCGGTTGATTAACGTCGAAAAAGATTCGGCGTTGTTCCGGTGGATTAACGCCGAAAAAGATTCGGCGTTGTTCCGGTGGATTAACGCCGAAAAAGATTCGGCGTTGTTCCGGTGGATTTAAGCCGAAAAAGATTCGGCGTTGTTCCGGTGGATTAACGCAGAATAAGATTCGGCGTTGTTCCAGTTTGCAAGGTCTACTTTTTTGGGTTAGGATTTTACTTGAAAGTGCAGTACACACGATCGATTCGGCGTTGTTCCATTCGGCGCTATTCAGGCTCCCCGCTGCTCATACATCACACGATAGGAATCTTGTTTCGACTATTGGTTGTTGTGTAGGATTATTGTCACGTCCAAATGATCAAGAAATATACATTCTCGTTAGGTGGAAAGATAAATATTGGGCTAGAGACTTTAGTATAGTTGGGAATCTGATCTTTTATGAGGAAATGAGTTGGTTTGAAATGTAATTACGTATATTTTGCACACACAAATAATTACTCATAATTTAATACTCCGCATGACAGCTCCGATTTCATAACTTAGTATGATTTTTGATAATAAAAACAAAATTGAAATTTGGTATCAACAAACACATGTAGGCCTACACAATGCATGGTGCTTCCATACTAGGCGCCATGTTTCTTGGGAGCAAATAATCTCGGGACTGTTTGGTGAAATCGGCTCTTCGTAGCTTACAGTTAAAATGTTAATGCTATTTAATGATTTTCCTTACAGATGTTTTTCTGGAGTATAGTTGCTTTTAAATTGGACTGATTTTTGTAACGAAATGAATTAATTGATATATCCTTGTTTGGTATTAATTGTTAAGTAGAGGAAAAGGATGTCTTGGTATCACTTCTGGATTCCTCCAATACAAATAACTCCATGCCACGGGCAAATGTTTAAAATTAGACAAATCCGGTATAATGTTTAGATATTTTATAATAATGTGAAGTCTATCGGTCATCATCATTGATATTTCTGAACTACAAAGTAGCTTTTAAAAAGCGGACAGATTACACAAGGTAAATATTTCAAATAATTTCCATTTTGAGTGAACTCCCATTTGAGTGAAAATCCGTTTTGAAATCTTTTTCGGTGTTTTCATTGCGAATTCGAAAGGATCGGTTTAATGTTTGTATTGGAATGATTTATAGCAACTCTAGCACCGGCACTGCCGTTAGGAGTGGACTGCCTTCCACCAGCAGTGGCTACTATTGGATACAAAGAAGCGTCTGTCTCTCTCGACTGTGGAAATTTGCACAAAAATAGTGAAAAATGAATGGCGCAAGAGGGAACCCACCCACATAGCCTACTAGTAGACCGTTGATTCTTGGTTATCCTTATGTATCAATTATTAAAGTGTAAACATTACTGCGAAGATTTATGTGATGCAGGTAGGTAACCTACTTTCAAAGAGCGGGTTTTCACGGATTACCATCGTACCATTGTTGTATTGTTAAAATAACAAAAACTATGGAATCAATCATTCAATTTAGCGAAATTTTTAAGAATATAATAAATAATTATAAGGTTGTGTCCATTATTCATTATTTTCTTGACAGGTTTCTAAATCAAGAGACGATTACCTTTTTGAATCCGATAGTAGTGTCAGTGCACCCCGCCCTGCCGGCTGGCGCCGCGGCCGCTTCATGAACTAAGGCAATGTTATTGTTATTATTAATACACAGATGTTTATCAAGTTAAGTCATTAGCCTCTGCCCGCTACCTAATGGGTCTAATTGTAAGTACAAACGCTCCTAACTGGCTGGGGGTGTATGTGATGCACGCGCGGGGCCTCAGGTCACCGTGGTTACTCGTTTCAATGCGCCGCGCGGTCGCTACTGCTACGAACATATGGTAGATACTACATCCTAAGAACTAATATTTTAAAAAATGTACTAAATACATTTTTTATAAATATAAATATAAAAGTTAATAAAAACAACAACCCGTGAACCATTCATTACATGTTTCCTACTAAACGCACCGGGAAACAAACTAAAGCGGGTAATTACTGTAAAACGTTATATTATGTGATTGAGAATAATCGTTACCGTATGTACAAACTAAAGAAAGTGTTCAATTTCACTTTGAGTTAGTGAGGGAGTAAATGAGCGAGACAGTCAGTCAGTCAGTCAGTCAGTCAGTCAGTCAGTCAGTCAGTCAGTCAGTCAGTCAGTCAGTCAGTCAGTCAGTCAGTCAGTCAGTCAGTCAGTCAGTCAGTCAGTCAGTCAGTCAGTCAGTTCGTCAGTCAGTCAGTCAGTCAGTCAGTCAGTCAGTCAGTCAGTCAGTCAGTCAGTCAGTCAGTCAGTCAGTCAGTCAGTCAGTCAGTCAGTCAGTCAGTCAGTCAGTCAGTCAGTCAGTCAGTCAGTCAGTCAGTCAGCCATTTAGTCATGCAGTTAGTAAGTGCGTCACTGTGTCGAGTCATATTTTGGTGAGTCAGTGAGTCAGTCAGTAACCTATGTCAGTCCTATATTATGTATTATTTTCTAGACGTTTCAAAAGTTTAGCCATGGAGCCCACCATCTGTTTTACATAGTATAAGATGTTTGACTACGCCCTACACATAATTCTATCAAAAGTGAGAACAATAAGGTGCAACCCTAAAATTAGTTCGTCATATTAGTTTTGCAAAGGACGTTTGACCTGGGTTACAGATTGACGGCAAACAAACCGACAAATTAATTTAGCATTCCACCTTGCTGTGGATTGTTGTTGATACGTAGCGGCGCTGCTGCCAGCTGGCGGGACTCTAAACCTTCCCCATTTGGGAGTGCGCTCCGACGACCAGTTTTAGGGTGTAGTCGCCTTTAGATCCTGGCTGGCGTTAACTCAGTTGCCCCGGGGGGACTTACACTACGCGTCACGCCACTAGTCCCTCGCACCATCGCGGCCGACACTTGGCCCATCTCCAGCACTGTAGCAGTCTCGCATCTCGCTTTCGAGATTCTAATGAAGTAAATATATTTTCCGTATGCATCTAGTCATGCCTTCTGCTTAATCAATTTCTTGAAACGTCATCCACATAACTTTGGAGGACTGTGAAGGCGGACACATTCTCCTCTTGGGTTCAAGAATGACGCGGCCTTAGAGGAACAGCCACCGTCGCTCTTCCGTCAACTTGACGAGTTTTTATGAACAAGTAATTAAAAACAGTATCAAGGCACTTCTCTAAAAACATTTTTGTAAACCATACATCATGTTTAGTGTAACCGTACAGAATATTTCATTTTGCACACTTTTTCCTAAGTTAAAGAAAACAGCTGTTTGAGATTCCGGGAGGTGAATCAACTTTACGAGCTGAAAGCGGTGATGTTACACCCAACACCTATAACACTATTCTCCCAACTTGGATTACGATTGTGTCAATGAGTATGCATGCCTGCTGTGTTGATATAGCACGGACAAGGTAGAGACAACGAGGGCAATTAGGTCTACGAGCTAGATAAAGATAGTAAACCAAATAGAGAAGAGCCCAATGACTGCATCCAACTGGTTCAGCACCTTGATATCATATTATACTTCCATGAGAAAGTGCGTGATTAAAACCATGTGGTCGAAATGAAGGTCCGTTAATCCCCTGTTGAGCGCTCGTCTACCGCCGCTAGGGGTTTGACGGACCTTGGCAGTCTTCTACTCGATATTCATCATGGGGACGGGACCACAATCATAACATGGTCTAATCAGTCCATGATCTAATAAAAGTTTGTGCCGTGGCCCGATAGCTCAATTGGTAAGAGTATCGGTACGAACAGCACCGACCAAACAAAAACCACACCATGGAGTTGTAGGTACTATTATACATCTATGATCACACTGTATCCAGCTGTTAGCGATACGTTCTCTTGTGCTTTGCTCCACTAGACATGGTATGGTTCTCTGATTGTGTAGTGGGATGATTTTACGGTTTGCAGAACACTGACTAAGACAACGAGTTGTTGTATGGTACCATTACCAAAGAAAAGAAATTATTTATTGCATTTTGTGATGACTTTTATTTATACATGTTATTACTTGTTTTGTTTGAAGATGTAAGTACTCGACATCTAGGTCATACGACGTTGGCAAATATGACGTCGCCCTTTTCGTTTAGCTACCCTTGACCACAGCCTTGACCAATTCTACCTTGCGGGCCCAGATGAGGAGGTTCGAAATGACAGAGTCATTGTTTATGGCGAGTTGTGTTTAACATTGAAACATTGTATTAAAAATAAATAAATAAATAAATAAATAAATAAATGAATGAATGAATGAATGAATGAATGAATGAATGAATGAATGAATGAATGAATGAATGAATGAATGAATGAATGAATGAATGAATGAATGAATGAATGAATTAATGAATGAATTAATTAATGAATTAATGAATTAATGAATTAATGAATAAATTAATAAACTAAATGAATAAATAAACCACGACAGCCATGTTTCTGGAAAATTGTTTCACCTTCAACGAATGGGGCTCTGCTCTCTGTCTGCTCACCCAATCCGCTCCCGTCTCATCCACACCTACTCAATTGGTTTGGCAACCGGTGGTGTATTCGAGCCTAAGCGGCTTAGGCGCCGCCTAGGCACTTTTATTTGGAGACTAGGCTAGCCTAGGTGCTTTTTCACAGAATTGATGTTAAAATTTCAAGAACCCATATAGTATTCACAATATCTGTAATTGAGAAAAAATATTTTATCTCTTCATGTATTCAGGTTTAATTTCTGTAAAATCTTTTTCCAGCCACTTTAAACAATCGCCATCGCCCCCCCCCCTCCCCTCCCTTTTCAGAGATCCTACAATACACATTCATCCTTGAAGTGAATATCCTTTCAGATATGTATAGCAACGGAAACTTTGGCTCTGTAGTGCAATCTGCAAAGCGAAAACCAATTTCCTCCAGCACCTGGGACTCCAAACCCGATGTCATAACTGCCCATTAAAAATGCGCCTGTCGAAGTAATGGATTCGCCACTGGGGGTGGATGGCTGGTGTGCCAAGTATTTGGCACCGGTAATATTTGAACCTTCAAGCCGCCACTGAGTTTTACATACCGGTATATTATTAGACGTACTTTAGCGCAGGATAGACATGCCCAATAGGCGGACCGCAACGCCTTTCAGAAAGAAGTTGGTGGTATTTCACAGAGTTGAAAATGAACAGCTTGTTTTAAAAGATAACGTTGCCGTAGCCTAATATTCTTTTTACAGAATAATGTGGCTATGGCAGCAAGATAGATCTGCGTTTGAAAGGATTCTTAGGAAGGCAATGCCTCCCTAACGACTGTCACATTAAATATTTGGCAGTTTCATGAAGTGTAGACCTCTTGTTTTAGTCTGCGGAAGCAAAGTGTGTGCGTCTCATGTCTTTAAAACAACTTTTATAAACAAACTTGTGGGTCGATAGCACAGCTAGATATTTTAAAGGTCTACAGATAACGAAACAAAACATGCAAAATTCATTCGTTCGGATTAAACCAGATAATAATATAATATTGAGATATTATTGTATTCTCGCATTGTTTCCAAGCGCAATTAATGTTGTATACATTTGCATCGCTAGCAGACCTAAGCTGCGCTGTCTAACTATACAATTTCAATTTTAGAAGTTGTATATAGATACAAACAGAAAACTAAATTCTTACGCTTTGCTGCCTGCCGCAGACTTTAAGAAGGCCTTGTCTATAGAACTAATAAAACAGAGCATGTTCTTTATATGATACTTACATTAAAATATAAAATGTAAGGCAAGCGTTGGGTTCACACAAGCAGGAAGAAGATAGTTTGACTACATTCTGGTCTAGAACTAATAGAATATAGCATGTTCTTTATATGATACTTACTTTAAAATATAAAATGCAAGGCAAGAGTTATAGTCGATTTACAGCTACGCGTTGCGAGCGAAGCGAAGGCGCGAGCTCCAATCAGTGGCCGAGTTTGCGTGAAACTATTAACTTCTTTGCATGAAACTCAGCCACTGATTGGAGCTCGCGCCCTCGCTTCGCTCGCAACGCGTAGCTGTAAACGTAGCATTAGGTTCACAAGCAGGAAGAAGATTGATTTTATGTATAGCTCAGTGTTGTACGTATGTGCATTATAATATGAATGTATGTACGAGTACTAAAACCTAAGGATGTGTAATAAAAATAAGGTAAAACCAATTACGTAGCAACAATAGCTTGGGCACCATATTATGGCGACCAGAGGCGAATCTATATTATGACTCCACGGCGACATATATAATAAATAGGCTCCCTACGGTGACACAGATATTATTTAGCATCACTAAGGCGACACTGCTTTAAGCGCTTTTAGCGGCGTAGCGTGAAACTAAAAGACACTCGCTCATGCATTGTGGCAGAGTCGATAATGACGTTTCCCTTTTCAAGATGACTGTGGGTGTTCACAGTTAAATAATACTAGCTGAGGTCGAGGGGAGGGTGGAGATGAGAGGGTCCAGGAAGTCACACTGATACTTCATTACTGATTACAAATACCTTAGTATACAACCTATCGGTTATTTTATTTTGTTTGTGTGTCAACTAATGTGGCCGTAGCATTTCTTCTGCTAGAAGAAGAGTCTACTAACATATTGTATGCGGCCTCTTTTTTAATTTTATTCATATAATCTCCACTTTTAACTTCACTAATTTTTAACTTAAATTTTAACTTTTTTTAGAGACACGGACAATTCTTAAATGACTCGATGAACTCGGTCACAAACTGGGGCTGCGTCCATATTTTCCCTGATTGAGACATTTCGAAACTAAGTTGACAAAAATGCAAACGAAAGATGTTGAATGTGCAAACTATGCGGATTGTAGTGGAGGGGGTTGAGGGACGCTCATTCTGCCATGCGCGCTCGCTGGACTGAAGCTGGACCGAAGGATAAACACTGTCTTGGCAGAGATTCGTTCGGATCGCCTTGGGTCCATCCGCGGTCCGCCAGTTTCTGTAGGCTTACACACGACGGATTTTCATCGGGATTTCCTTCAGTCCAGCCCATCCTTCGGTCCATCCGCGGTCCGCGTGCAGTCCATTATCCGCCGTCTGTACGCAGCTTACCTCGTAGGCAAGTTGATAAAGAAGATATCTGTAGGTCCTACTCCTTTGATTCATATCTTGGTTAGCCAGCCTCGAAGTTTATGTTAATTTTTAGATTAAATTTAGGATATTTGATTGTGTTTTTGGAAGCTTCTGAAAGTTTTCATTTAAATGCTTAATAAAATCGCTTATCAAAGCGTGTGTGCAGTTTTATATTTTTCAGACAATATTTTGTTAATAGTTCTTCTCTTAAGGCTGGTCCACTCAGATTTTTAAGACATAATGCATAAGGTTTTAAGACGTTGTTTTAAAAACAACAATGAAAACAACGTCTTAAAAAACTTTGTGTGAACGCCAGTACGTGTTTCCTATGATCTAACTTTACGACTACGCGTTAAACCTTAAATCGTATGTCTTAAAAATCTGTGTGGACCAGCCCTTACAAAACTTACATAATTTAAATATAAATACCATAGGAGAAAAACAGCCTTAAACCTTTGCTTAAACTTTCAGTATGAAAATAAAACAGAATCAAATAATATTTGCATTACTTACATAACATAGCAGGAAAAAGTTATAAAACCTGCTGAAAAAATCAAAATGAGTGAGGTGAATTGAAATGCGTTACAAACTAAAGTCTGTATTACACGGTGCAATTTTTTCAATCAACTTCTTGCTTTTAAAAACAAAAATGGGTCAATAAAAATAGCTATTGTTGTCTTTTACTATATTCTGAATATTTTTTATGTGCTTTGTACTGAAATTCAAGAAGTTAGATGAAAAAATGTGACCGGGTAATAGAGGGTTAAACATGAGGGAAATGGGAAGCTTTGTATAGAAGGAAATGGTTAGGATGCAAAATCAGCGTAGTCAAGATTTCATTTATCTTAGTCGTTGAGCTGTAATAGTTTCAGAGTAAATATTACTTCCTTGTATGTTTGTATGTCAATGTCAATGCAATGGGACATGGATGAATGGAATGGATTGGGATGAATATTCAAAATGACTTGGAAGCCGGTAGGCGTACATTTAACACAACCCAACATGTTGATTTGACCACAGTTTTAAAATGTAATTCTTAAAAGTATGCTCCTTTAATAATAGCGAAATAAATAAATTAAATAATTAATGAATTATTTTGTAATTTTTATTTATAGTCGACGCACTCAGTTACAATAACTTACTATCAGTGGAGGACATTTATACTATACTCCTTATGTGCTTCGTCAAACCGGGAATCGAACCTTGTATCTTCTGCATTAGAAGCAGGAATAAACTCACTAGACCAACGAGCCGCACAAAACAAAACAAAAACAAAACCTCATCACCAAGGATTTCCACGAACTTATCCCACAGTTTCGAACCCACGACCCTACTTTAATGTGTCTGTAGGATCTGTTGCACACCGAGGCCGAACATTTAATTGCATATTTAGAATGTCGTGCCGCTTAGACAGGACTCAGGACTGAACATACATTAATAATATCAACTAGTATCGGGACTATTCGCTGTTACTTGTCAAACAATACACATTGAATATTTCGAAAACTGTTCACTTTTCTCTTTATTTTTCCTTGCCTGTTGAAGAAAACTGGTCAGTTTTCTGTTTTTCGGTATGGTCCTGCCTATTGAAGAAAACTGGTCATTTTTCTCTTTTTCAGTATTGTCAATAGGGAAGTCTCATCAAAAATGATTATTTCTCCAAGTACCTAAAAATGAAAGATCATTATCTAAAAATACGGGCGGTATAATTTTTATATCTGAGAAGCGTATATTTCCAATTCTATTAGCATTTTAAGTTTGAAATTTGGAACTTCCCGCTCCGTAATTGAAAAACGGCTCTTGACGTCATATGTCATGTAAACAACTGCCTCCTTGAAGTATTCTTAGGTTGGAATTCATAGTCGGCCCCTACACCTAGGGGCACCCATTGTTGCTATGGATTTGTTTTGTTTATGGGAAATAACATGGAAACAACTGTTACCTTGGTAACAATGGGCGCCCCTAGGTGTAGGGGCCGACTATGAATTCCAACCTTAATAATATCAACGATATTAAGTTGGATATTTTACAATATCTAGGATGCAGTGACTTTACAACAATGCCTTTTATACCACTGTTTTCTTCAGAAAATACATTTTGATACAGTATTTACCAAAACGTGTTTAAAATAATGCAATTATTTAACATATTGTTGTTAATTATTGTTGAGAAGTGTTCATTTACTAACTAGAAATAAACGTTGGTTCAGTTAAAGTCTTATGAGAGCAATAATCTACTAAATGGTGGGATTTCAGTACTATTTGTATGATATACAATTATTGTTTACTGACATATGACGTCAGAAACTTTTAATCACGAGCAAGATGGCGCAGGTTCGTTTCTGAGCGTGTTTTGACAGCAATATCTTTGACTTGCGCTTTCGAGCCGAAACTAATTAGTTCCCGTTTATTTTAACTTGAGGTAACCAGTAAGCAAATAAAAAAAATGCGTGAGACTTCCCTGAGAAAACTGGTCAGTTTTCTCTTTTTCAGTATGGTCCTGTCTATTGAAGAAAACTGGTCATTTTTCTCTTTTTCAGTATTGTCGTGTCTGTTGAAAAAAAACTGCTTAGTTTGCTAATTTTCAGTATTGTCGTGCCTGTTGAAGAAAACTGGTTAGTTTGCCCTTTTTCAGTATTGTCGTACCTGTTGAAGAAAACTGGTTAGCTTGTTGCTCTTTTTCAGTATTGTCGTGCGTGTTGAAGAAAACTGGTTAGTTAGATCTTTTTAAGTATTGTCTGTCTGTCTAAAGAAAGCTGATAAGTTTTTTGAACTGATGTGTTTAGATTGTAATTGTTTGACAAGAATAAGATAGAGTCTTACAATGTCCCAATAACTACTTATTCGTCGAATAGCTTGTTTTCTCCAAGGCAAAGACCAATCAAAACTCTTGAAATCCTCCAAATAGCTTAATTGCTACAAATAACTTTCGTATTAGGAGATTGTAATACCAGCCCTAAGTAAATAGTCCTTGTTATTATGCTGCCACCTGCTCTATGCCTACTAAGTTTCGTTTGGGATGTGTTAAAAACTAAAGTTAATACAAGAGTAAGTTAATGGTTCCCTAAGGACCTTATGGTGGGCCACTTCATGGAGTATCGGCTCGACGTATCAACCATCCGATGTCGTTACATCCTCAACATAGTGGCAGCCGCTGCCAACAGCCGATCAAGTATGGGTAAACAATTTACCCAACATTTATCGTACACGAGTTTTTTGTACACTGTTTCCAACCCTGGTTCACGTGTAATGTTGTACATTATCAAAATGTCACAATTTCACACGCAGTTTTAAAATAGTTTTTAGAATCAAAAGTTATACGAAAAGCAAAGCAATAAATAGAAACTACAAAAATATAAAGAGCACAATATATTATTTTAACGAGCCGTTGGAATGCTGTAAACATGCGTATTTAACGACTCGGCGAACAGACCAGAGCCATAAATATAAAATGTAGTGTTTGGTTATTCATCAAAGGCCTTGAGGCTTCGAAATTCATTCGACATAATATATCGGCTGACACTAATAAGGCTAATACCACGCAGACGTTAGGGTAAGCAATAAGCATGCCCCACATAATATATCGGCTGACACTAATAAGGCTAATAGTAATACCACGCAGACGTTAGGGTAAGCAATAAGCATGCCCCACATTATATATCGGCTAACACTAATTAGGCTAATACCACGCAGACGTTAGGGTAAGCAATAAGCATGCCCCACATAATATATCGGCTAACACTAATTAGGCTAATACCACGCAGACGTTAGGGTAAGCAATAAGCATGCCCCACATAATATATCGGCTGACACTAATTAGGCTAATACCACGCAGACGTTAGGGTAAGCAATAAGCATGCCCCACATAATATATCGGCTGACACTAATTAGGCTAATACCACGCAGACGTTAGGGTAAGCAATAAGCATGCCCCACATAATATATCGGCTGACACTAATTAGGCTAATACCACGCAGACGTTAGGGTAAGCAATAAGCATGCCCCACATAATATATCGGCTGACACTTATTAGGCTAATACCACGCAGACGTTAGGGTAAGCAATAAGCATGCCCCACATAATATATCGGCTGACACTAATTAGGCTAATACCACGCAGACGTTAGGAGCAATAGGAGGTAAGCAATGAGCATGCCCCTTCTCAGACGATGCCGTAGGAATAATACAACGGACCTCCTGGTAATAATTCATTGGTGCATGTTGCAGCTCGACTCATACGTTGGGGGCGGCTACGCCTGCTAAAGCTACCCCAACGTAGCCACATGGCCTTTATATGCTTATACGTGACAGCCGAGACCATTGGCACCAACTCAATGTAATTCTACTTCTATAGTTCCTAGCATCTAAATTAAACAGGTCCATTAGGAATAATTTACAACTTTCGGATGGTAGCCTGGAACAGTGGGCGTGGCCGAACAGGTTTGTGCCGTGCATCCAGAAATATGCTGATTTTCGTTGAATCAGCGTGCGTGAAAAGGGCAGTAGATTTATAGGATCCGAGGTCGGTATGCAACTACTTACGTTGGGATACGCTCTTTAGACACGCTACTTATTGCGATGATTGTTGCTTTACGTCTCTATTATCGTAATCATGTATTTCGAGACGGTGAGGAGTAAATTATATGGATGTCACTACCTACTAGGGTACGCTCTAGCTTGTTTAGATACGTATATTATTGTAATCATGTATTTCGAGACGGTGAGGAGTAAATTATATGCATGGCACTACCTACTAGGGTACGCTCTAACTTGTTTAGATACGTATATTATTGTAATCATAGTATTTCGAGACGGTGAGTGGTAAATTATATGGATGGCACTACCTACTAGGGTACGCTCTAACTTGTTTAGATACGTATATTATTGTAATCATAGTATTTCGAGACGGTGAGTGGTAAATTATATGGATGGCACCTACCTACTAGGGTACGCTCTAACTTGTTTAGATACGTATATTATTGTAATCATAGTATTTCGAGACGGTGAGGGGTAAATTATATGGATGGCACTACCTACTAGGGTACGCTCTAACTTGTTTAGATACGTATATTATTGTAATCATGTATTTCGAGACGGTGAGGGGTAAATTATATGGATGGCACTACCTACTAGGGTACGCTCTAACTTGTTTAGATACGTATATTATTGTAATCATAGTATTTCGAGACGGTGAGGGGTAAATTATATGGATGGCACTACCTACTAGGGTACGCTCTAACTTGTTTAGATACGTATATTATTGTAATCATGTATTTCGAGACGGTGAGGGGTAAATTATATGGATGGCACTACCTACTAGGGTACGCTCTAACTTGTTTAGATACGTATATTATTGTAATCATGTATTTCGAGACGGTGAGCGGTAAATTATATGGATGGCACTACCTACTAGGGTACGCTCTAACTTGTTTAGATACGTATATTATTGTAATCATGTATTTCGAGACGGTGAGGGGTAAATTATATGGATGGCACTACCTACTAGGGTACGCTCTAACTTGTTTAGATACGTATATTATTGTAATCATGTATTTCGAGACGGTGAGGGGTAAATTATATGGATGGCACTACCTACTAGGGTACGCTCTAACTTGTTTAGATACGTATATTATTGTAATCATGTATTTCGAGACGGTGAGCGGTAAATTATATGGATGGCACTACCTACTAGGGTACGCTCTAACTTGTTTAGATACGTATATTATTGTAATCATGTATTTCGAGACGGTGAGGGGTAAATTATATGGATGGCAGTACGTACTAGGGTACGCTCTAACTTGTTTAGATACGTATATTATTGTTATCATGTATTTCGAGACGGTGAGGGGTAAATTATATGGATGGCAGTACCTACTAGGGTACGCTCTAACTTGTTTAGATACGTATATTATTGTAATCATGTATTTCGAGACGGTGAGGAGTAAACTATATGGATGGCACTACCTACTAGGGTACGCTCTAACTTGTTTAGATACGTATATTATTGTAATCATGTATTTCAAGACGGTGAGGAGTAAATTATATGGATGGCACTACCTACTAGGGTACGCTCTAACTTGTTTAGATACGTATATTATTGTAATCATAGTATTTCGAGACGGTGAGGGGTAAATTATATGGATGGCACTACCTACTAGGGTACGCTCTAACTTGTTTAGATACGTATATTATTGTAATCATAGTATTTCGAGACGGTGAGGGGTAAATTATATGGATGGCACTACCTACTAGGGTACGCTCTAACTTGTTTAGATACGTATATTATTGTAATCATGTATTTCGAGACGGTGAGGGGTAAATTATATGGATGGCACTACCTACTAGGGTACGCTCTAACTTGTTTAGATACGTATATTATTGTAATCATAGTATTTCGAGACGGTGAGGGGTAAATTATATGGATGGCACTACCTACTAGGGTACGCTCTAACTTGTTTAGATACGTATATTATTGAAATCATGTATTTCGAGACGGTGAGCGGTAAATTATATGGATGGCACTACCTACTAGGGTACGCTCTAACTTGTTTAGATACGTATATTATTGTAATCATAGTATTTCGAGACGGTGAGGGGTAAATTATATGGATGGCACTACCTACTAGGGTACGCTCTAACTTGTTTAGATACGTATATTATTGTAATCATAGTATTTCGAGACGGTGAGGGGTAAATTATATAGATGGCACTACCTACTAGGGTACGCTCTAACTTGTTTAGATACGTATATTATTGTAATCATAGTATTTCGAGACGGTGAGGGGTAAATTATATGGATGGCACTACCTACTAGGGTACGCTCTAACTTGTTTAGATACGTATATTATTGTAATCATGTATTTCGAGACGGTGAGGGGTAAATTATATGGATGGCACTACCTACTAGGGTACGCTCTAACTTGTTTAGATACGTATATTATTGTAATCATAGTATTTCGAGACGGTGAGGGGTAAATTATATGCATGGCACTACCTACTAGGGTACGCTCTAACTTGTTTAGATACGTATATTATTGTAATCATGTATTTCGAGACGGTGAGGGGTAAATTATATGCATGGCACTACCTACTAGGGTACGCTCTAACTTGTTTAGATACGTATATTATTGTAATCATGTATTTCGAGACGGTGAGGGGTAAATTATATGCATGGCACTACCTACTAGGGTACGCTCTAACTTGTTTAGATACGTATATTATTGTAATCATGTATTTCGAGACGGTGAGGGGTAAATTATATGGATGGCACTACCTACTAGGGTACGCTCTAACTTGTTTAGATACGTATATTATTGTAATCATAGTATTTCGAGACGGTGAGGGGTAAATTATATGGATGGCACTACCTACTAGGGTACGCTCTAACTTGTTTAGATACGTATATTATTGTAATCATAGTATTTCGAGACGGTGAGGGGTAAATTATATGGATGGCACTACCTACTAGGGTACGCTCTAACTTGTTTAGATACGTATATTATTGTAATCATAGTATTTCGAGACGGTGAGGAGTAAATTATATGGATGGCAGTACCTACTAGGGTACGCTCTAACTTGTTTAGATACGTATATTATTGTAATCATAGTATTTCGAGACGGTGAGGGGTAAATTATATGGATGGCACTACCTACTAGGGTACGCTCTAACTTGTTTAGATACGTATATTATTGTAATCATGTATTTCGAGACGGTGAGCGGTAAATTATATGGATGTCACTACCTACTAGGGTACGCTCTAACTTGTTTAGATACGTATATTATTGTAATCATGTATTTCGAGACGGTGAGGGGTAAATTATATGCATGGCACTACCTACTAGGGTACGCTCTAACTTGTTTAGATACGTATATTATTGTAATCATGTATTTCGAGACGGTGAGGGGTAAATTATATGCATGGCACTACCTACTAGGGTACGCTCTAACTTGTTTAGATACGTATATTATTGTAATCATAGTATTTCGAGACGGTGAGGAGTAAATTATATGGATGGCACTACCTACTAGGGTACGCTCTAACTTGTTTAGATACGTATATTATTGTAATCATGTATTTCGAGACGGTGAGGAGTAAATTATATAGATGGCACTACCTACTAGGGTACGCTCTAGCTTGTTTAGATACGTATATTATTGTATTCATGTATTTCGAGACGGTGAGGAGTAAATTATATAGATGGCACTACCTACTAGGGTACGCTCTAGCTTGTTTAGATACGTATATTATTGTAATCATGTATTTCGAGACGGTGAGGAGTAAATTATATAGATGGCACTACCTACTAGGGTACGCTCTAGCTTGTTTAGATACGTATATTATTGTAATCATGTATTTCGAGACGGTGAGGGGTAAATTATATGGATGGCACTACCTACTAGGGTACGCTCTAACTTGTTTAGATACGTATATTATTGTAATCATGTATTTCGAGACGGTGAGGAGTAAATTATATAGATGGCACTACCTACTAGGGTACGCTCTAGCTTGTTTAGATACGTATATTATTGTATTCATGTATTTCGAGACGGTGAGGGGTAAATTATATGGATGGCACTACCTACTAGGGTACGCTCTAACTTGTTTAGATACGTATATTATTGTAATCATGTATTTCGAGACGGTGAGGAGTAAATTATATGGATGGCACTACCTACTAGGGTACGCTCTAACTTGTTTAGATACGTATATTATTGTAATCATAGTATTTCGAGACGGTGAGCGGTAAATTATATGCATGGCACTACCTACTAGGGTACGCTCTAACTTGTTTAGATACGTATATTATTGTAATCATGTATTTCGAGACGGTGAGGGGTAAATTATATGGATGGCACTACCTACTAGGGTACGCTCTAACTTGTTTAGATACGTATATTATTGTAATCATGTATTTCGAGACGGTGAGGGGTAAATTATATGGATGGCACTACCTACTAGGGTACGCTCTAACTTGTTTAGATACGTATATTATTGTAATCATGTATTTCGAGACGGTGAGGGGTAAATTATATGGACCGCACTACCTACTAGGGTACGCTCTAACTTGTTTAGATACGTATATTATTGTAATCATGTATTTCGAGACGGTGAGGGGTAAATTATATGGATGGCACTACCTACTAGGGTACGCTCTAACTTGTTTAGATACGTATATTATTGTAATCATGTATTTCGAGACGGTGAGGGGTAAATTATATGGATGGCACTACCTACTAGGGTACGCTCTAACTTGTTTAGATACGTATATTATTGTAATCATGTATTTCGAGACGGTGAGGGGTAAATTATATGCATGGCACTACCTACTAGGGTACGCTCTAACTTGTTTAGATACGTATATTATTGTAATCATAGTATTTCGAGACGGTGAGGGGTAAATTATATGGATGGCAGTACGTACTAGGGTACGCTCTAACTTGATTAGATACGTATATTATTGTAATCATGATTGTTGTGTTATATCTCTATTATTATTATGTATTGTTATTCGAGACGGCGAGGGTGATACGTGAAAATGAAGGACAAGCA
>OX246737.1:94904443-94971943 GCA_945910005.1 Isoperla grammatica | reverse complement strand
CTCTTCATGCAGTGGCCAATAACAAGCAGGTATCAGGGAATCTTGGGCAAACTTCGTTCAAACGTGAAATAGACCGCGTGTAGCAACCGTCTCTTTTGAGAATGTTACAGCTCACATTGCATGATACGGCTTGGCAATTAAAATACCACACTGATGTTATCACCTAGGTCACTTTTCCAGTCACTTTTGTTAGGGTTAGCCTTTTAGGCTGGTATAAAATACAACTGAAGTTTTTAGTGATAGTTACGCACTTAAAAGTAGTCATTGTAGTCATTAAGATGTACATAGGTAGTATAGATTTAAAGGAATGCAGCATTTAACATCACAACACATTGACACCACCCATTATGTTGACAATACGGTTTTTGTATTTTTTGGAGATGTCTTCTTCAATCTGGAACAGAAAATAAAGACATTCACGTTACGCACTTAGCAATTGAAACACGCAAAATATAATTAGAGGTAAAGAATAACTTCTCATGAACACAATATGGGAAACAATTGGTTGAAGTTTTCATCTAGAGCTGAGAAAATATTTTGTAACCTTTGACATTGCCTCTGGAATGTCTTGGGACAACAAGTTGACAAGTCCAGTCAAGGCCTAGCTGATGTTCATTTGCTAACATGCTACTAAGCCAAGATTTCCAGAGCAGGCCAGATCAAGAAGCTAATTTGTATTGGATAGCAAGAAAAATGAATGGCTGAAAAGTCATCATCGCATAAGAAGGAAAAAAAAAGATTTCTTGCTTCTCGTACATCAGGTGTCACGATATTGCCAGTTACAACATACCCAAATTAGGCTATTCGGAATTGAGAAGTGATGTAAAAGAACGTCAATTTGATCACGCAAAATATAGGAAAATATAATTATACCATTTTGTCTCTATAATAACTATGACTAAAATTATTTAAATTGTTTCAGTTAGTTTTTTTTTTACTACTGGTAGCCTACTCGACTCAATACTGACAAGTAGTTGGATTAGCTAGAACAAAAAGTACTATTCAGTATTCACACATCGCTACCACATATTATGTATGTAAAGCTGTAAAATATGTATAGTATTAGTAGTATGTGGTGGTTTCTGTCTACTTCATAATGTGTATCATACTTTGCTTCATTAAATATGAGTTGGTTTCCACTTTCCATACACTGCAGATATTCACTTATAAATGATTAAAAACTGTTCATATGACAACTACTAACTAGTATAGATTTTAAAGCAATTCAATTTAATTTAAATGGGCTCAACTACAAGTTAACAGCATACACTGAATGGTCTCTCACCTCCTTTTGAAGTTGCTTGGTCTTCTCAATGATCAGTTTTAGTTTTGGTTTTAGCTCTCGTATCTTTTCACCCATTTCTACTTGCTTGGCTTTCATGTCTAATTGCAACGCTGCCATCTTGTCCATAACCGCCAGCTTACGTTTCAAATCAGTCGACAGGATGTCCACGTAACTACACACAAAACACGTTTGTAAATCATGCCACGTGCATAAAGAAAGCACGATACAAAATGTCCATGTATCCTCATTACTTTCCATGACTATGAGTTATTGAAGGACTGAACATTTATAATTATATACACACATATTGTTGTGGTATAAATAAAATATGTCATGATAAAAGTAAAAACAATAACACAAACAACATAAGAACTAAAAACAAATGGACTTGTGCTAAAGAAGAAAGAAGGAGGGGGTACAACTAAAAGCCCTTCCCTTTTTATGATGAAGTATTCCCACATTGTCTTCAAATTTTAATTGGCTGTCTGTGAAAACTGAAAATTAACATTAGTCATTAGAAATTAGGAAAAACCTTTGATGCAGCAAGAAATTCCTGTTGAAAAGTTCAGTTTTTGACTACGCACCTCACTTTCTTCCAGAAGAGTTTATAGGGCCTAGCCTAAATAATGTATGTAGGTACTATTTTATTTTTACCTGCCCCTGCAACAATCGCACGGGCAGCTTTTCTCTTGTTGCCAACGGTCTTGGTTAGAATCCAGATTCAGACATACATTTAACTATCACCCAAGTACTCGCTGTGTGAGATCTCATTACAAATTAACGTCCGAGAGTGCGTGAGTGAGTGAATGCTCTGTGAAGTAGGCCTAACTTCGCTGAGCTCGACAGCCGCATGCATCCACAACATGTATCAACATTGGCCTACTACATGTTTGGTTAAATGTGATAGCAAGCTTTGTGTGTAGCAAGCTGATATTTAGTGTCCTCTATTTGTCTGAAGGTTCCCGGAAAGACAAACAACATGGTTGATTTCAGGCAAATTTAAATGAATATTGTTGTTATTTACGTTTTTCTACCTTGTATCACTTTATTCCACATAAATGCAAGTAGGGGGTAAGAATATAGGGAACCCAACAGCTTACCTGGTTGGTGACTGCAGGGGTCTTGTGGATAAAATTAGAGTTTACATATACAAGAATTAAGCCTGAATTCTTTTATATGTAAACTCTTATATGTAAACTCTAATTTTATCCACGAGACCCTGCAGTCACCAACCAGGTAAGCTGTTGGGTTCCCTATATTCTTACCCCCTACTTGCATATATATAGCCGTTTGGCCCCTCCTACCACACATCTAAGTCGTTTATCCCAAATAACACACTTTGAAAATAGGTAACAATGTACTATGTACTGGGATAGAAACTCGACTTACCGTGGCGAGTGCTTGATTTTGTGTAGATGCTCAGTAACGGGGTCGTTCACCTTCTTCAAGATATCTAAAACGGCATTCAACATCACCTGAATGCTTTCCAAGGTTTGTACTTGCACCAAGATGGGTGCGTCTTGCATCTGAGCTAGGGTCAAGACGTCGTTGGTGTCTTGCATCTCGAGTAGGCGGACACAGAGGAAAGATGAAAGCTAGTAACAAATAATCATACAATCATGGCATATCCACGAATATATTGCAGGGCACATGGGAAATTGTTTTTAAATTAGATTTTAGAAATTTTTAAAGGAGTAGGTCTACAGCTACAGGTTGTCTGTTCAAAGGGATAGTTACACCAAATTCTTTGAGAATATACATGCTTTTATTTCTTATTTTTTCTTATTTCTTATTCTTATTTTTTTTCTTATTATTCAGGAATCCCAAAATTATGCCCATTGAAGTTACCGCCCACACAACATGAGACACGTTCTCGCGTTCCCTGCTACCGAGTGCCCTTTTCACTTGGTAGTCACCCCCCCTCTCTCCCCACGAATCACAAGCATTTTAACAACTGGTACTTTGCCCAGATCTCTCGCATTAGACTACTTCCTGAAACGCAGTTCTCGTTATGTGCCTTTGTCGAGCATAACGGTTGTGGGGGGGGGTTGCAGAACAAAAACTAGTTAATCGATTTCTTTAACGATTAACCGCTCCATTGTTGTGCCTGTTGAAGAAAACTGGTCAGTTTTCCTTTTTCAGTGTTGTCGTGCCTGTTGAAGAAAACTGGTCAGTTTTCCTTGTTCAGTATTGTTGTGCCCGATGGCGAAAACTGGTCAGTTTTCTCTATTTCAGTATTGTTTTGCCTATTTGGTGTGGTCCCTAGTACCTACGTATTTCCTTTTATTGCATGTAGCATTAATCATTATTAATATGATTACTGCACTAGTTAGTAGTTAGGCCTACTTCCTATGTTTTTAGATTCAGTTATATTGAAATCTCACAATCCCACATAACACTATGGGTGATGCATAGGCTTAAACTTTTCAGCATCACAGATCAGTGTGATCGATTCATTACTCGAGTCAATGCTTGACGGAACTTTTGTAGCTACTTTTGACACGGGCAAAGGGCACGGTTCCCCCTATTATAATTTTGATTTATAACCATCATACCTCTTTGAGGTCATCAACAAACATGTCTCTGGTGAGAGGGTTGTCCAAGAGTGTGAACGCCAATGGCCCTTCCGCTACGGACTCTCCGACACCGACAGATTCGATCTGGATGGCATCACCACCACCCTGACCCCAGTCAATGCCGTCATCACCACCGGTTGTAATGCCGTAGTCAACTTCATCAATGTCGAAATCAATCTGGAAAGATAACATAATTATGTAAAGTAGACATAGGCGGTGATAGATACAGAGACTACATCAGTTTTTAATTCATTTCATTGTTGCATAACTAAGATCAAAGCCACAAACAGTTGTACCATAGAAATCTTGGATCCACAAATCATGTGTGTATTAATTTCATGACTACTGTTCTCAAAGTGAGGCATACAAATGAATGAAGCCTATCATCCTAGGTGTACACGAAAACTAATTAAAAATATCAAGTACAAAATATAGGTCTACTTATTGGTGTGACAGTCAAGGTAACGAATTATATATTTCACAACAGCATTAACAGCTACATTTTACATATGGCAGTGCGAACTAATCAGTAATCACCATGATTTGCATGCATGCCCTAAAACAGTAGGCCTAATTAACTATACTAGTATTCTTGTTAGGTTAATGAATCACTTCTTAGGATCAAGAAACAATCTTAATTGCAAAATGTTTATAATTTTTGTTTGGTTTCTATAATTGTTTTCTTTTTTAAAGGCCTAGTTGTAGGCCTATATTATGTAGTATTATCCTATTTTGAAAATCCGTTTTAATTTCTATAACTGAATAGAACTGACACTAAATAAATATACTAACATATGGGCTACTTACACGGATGGATAGTAATCTGAAATAGGTATGTAACTAGTTTTGATGATAAATTCGGGGCACACAACCTGTTTTATAGCCTCGATAATCTGTACAATTTTAGTTGGCAACATATATTTATCTTCTAAAGGGAGAAACCTGTACAATAAAGCTGTAGCAGCAAACAGGTCGACACCGCAAACTACGCACTTACGTCTGCTTCTCCCTCCACCTGATCGTCATCGAACTCAACCTGCAGGGCCGGCTCATTGACCCGGGTCGGCATCTCTCCCTTCTTCCACTCATACGTTGTGCTGTTCCCCTTCTCTGGAGGGAGAAAACACTGTTAGACCCGGTATTATAACGGCCTGTTCCCACCAATCGGAAGCGAAGTTAGCCCCGGACTAAATATTTAGCGGGACGTACATAATAATACCGGGTCTTAGTGGAGGGGGACACTGTACGCACATGGACACTTTATGGCACGCTTTTGATCATTAGTGACAGTAGATTATCTTTAGTTAAGTTAATTTTTTGTTAGGCTAAATAGTAAATATTAATTTAATATGTATTACTAAGGCTAATTCTTTTACCATATTAAGTAAAACCCAAGTAGCCTCTATAGCAGGGGCCCCCAACCTTTTTGTGCACAAGAGCGCACTTCAGAGTTTGAGAGTGACAGGCACCAAACTATTAACATTATAAGTTATAACATATTGTTACTTTATCAGGTAAATTCAATATATTGACGCAAAAATACATATAGGCCTACATAAAAAGTGCATTTGCATGTAAAGTTATGTAAAGTTATTACTTTTTTTTTTTTTAATCACTATTACTTCCAATATCTATCCTACATTTATGTAGGCCTACAAATAGTTCATTAGGGGGATGTTTGGCACACATTTCATTCACCAGTACCGGTAAGTCTATGTTGGGAGATTAGGATGATACTCCTGCCAGCAAACAATTATCAAGATGAGCATTAGTAAGTCCAGAACTGTACTTTGATTTTGTAATGTCCGTGGTTCAAAATAGGGACTCGCACAGGCACAGGTATGTTGATGCCAAAATATGATTTGATCAAATGAACGCTGAACTTTTTAAGAAAGAGAACTTTTCTCGTTCAACCAGATTTAAAAAATTTTCATTTTCCACGGGGATTTCAAAGCGGGGTCAAAAATCTCCAGTTCAAAGTCATAAGTACTTGCTGCAATGAGTCTTGCAATGGATTAAACAATTTCTGTAACCTCCTTTTTGTAAGTTAAGAGATTTACAAAAACTGATAGGCCTATCACTGACGTATTACAAATCATGCAGCCTATCTATTACGCGAGCACCTTCAAAGGTTTGGCGGACACCGTGTTTGAGACCCCTGCTCTACAGTCTAATCCAATAGTGAATTACAATCATTGGGATTAAAGTTACAAATCAAATCATGTGTAACAGCTCAGTTATATTGTATTATAAATAAGGGCAACAGATAAAATTACGCACATGCTCAAAATACGTAGTGCACGCCACATGCTTACCCAATTAGTTGATCACACAGTCAAAAATTAATTAAAAAGCAGTATAAAATTAGGATCCATATGTGTAGGCCTACTATAACTTACTTAATTTGTTGTGTGTACTAGGCGATACAATCATACAATGTTGGGCAACTGTGAGAACTAGGTAGACCTAAAAAATTAACGTTTGAACGTACACCCCTCTGGTTTACAAAAAAATTCAAAATTGAGTTGTATTGTAACGTTAGCGAAAAAAAGATTTCAGCAAAATAGCACAGGTGATTGTCATATTCATTATACCTGCCACCTTTTTGTGTCCAACTAACGATGGTTATTTTGACCTCACACACTAAGCTATGCTATGCCTCATCGGCTCGTCGCTTGGTCTCTCCCCCCATTGGAAAAATCTGCGAGTTTGGGTTTTGGGTGGGGGTGGTGGGGGAGGGGGATTGTTCGGGCGGGTATAGGACATGGTTAAACACATGCATGAATATTTGTACACGTATATTTTTGCGCGGGCATTTACACGTTTTCAAACGTTTACACTACTCTGACTACTCAGCCAGTCAGCTCTATTAGGCCTACAAATTCATGTAATTCTTATACATGTAGGCCTACATGTATTATCTAGGTGGTTAAATATTTGCTTGTTATTATAGACCTATACTGCTATCGGCATAAGATACAAGGTGTTGTCGTCACGGATTATGTAATAAACGATGCCAGGTATCAAGCCATTGCCTGTTCACCTTACCACGTCCACTCCGTACCAGCTGAGGGCTCACGAGAAAGGAATGTGGGGAAGGTTGCGGTAGGCTGCAGACCCATTAAGTCAGGTGCCATTGTTAAAAATAGCAATCTTTTGATGTCGTTAAATGTTACTATTTCTCAAGTAATTGACAAATTGTTACATTTAACTAGGGTACATACATCCAAAGATTGCCAATTTTAACAATGACACCTGGCTTGATGGGTCTGCGGTCTACCGCAACCCTCCCCGCATTCCTTTCTCACGAGCGCTTAGCTGGTAGCGAGTGGAGGGAAAATGTCTTGATACCTGACATCGTGACGACTACACCTTGTATCTTACGCTGATAGCAGTATACTGTGATATGGCTTGTTGATTTAATTCAAATACACTTGTTCATGAGGAAGACAAGTGGGCTACTTGAAAATCAGCATTTCTAATAACATAAGCCCTACTGAGTGTAATGCTTGAGTGCGTCAGAAGTCTGACCTTGACGGATTTACCTGCAACGTATTTGAGCAACGGAAGACACTTGCTGCCTTTCTCCTTGGCGTACATGAAACTCAGAAACTCCGAGTAGAACTCTGCTGCCTTGTCCAATGTTTTTGAGCTCTTTGCTACTTGGCCATAGATGGCTGGAAGCTCAGTGAGCCGGTCTACTAATTCTCGCTTGATATTCTTGCCCTCAATACCGAGATATTTGCGTAGAGTGTCAAACTCCCCGCGAGCAGTGTTGCCCGTTTTAATGTGCTCTGCAATTTTCTTGTCACAGTCCTGTGGTAAAAAATACAACATTTTTAAAAGAACTTGTTATTTTTGTTTTGTTACTAACAGTGAGTTAGTAGATAGTGCATACCTGTTGACTGACAATATGCTTTCAGTAGCAGAAGTTAAAGTATCAAGCTGTTGTTGTTACTTGGCCCTTGGTAAACATTGAGTGATAATTATTTCTGTAAGATGTGGGTTGTGGTTTATTTAAATAAAAAAAAAAAAATGATTAGATTAGAATGAGCTGACTTGCATGTATAAATAAATACATTTGATTACTATAAAAACTAGGAAGTAGGCCTACTCGAAGACAATAGAGGTTGTATAGACTATTGGGCTATTGTTTTTAATGATTCTATTATAATGCAGGTATCATAAGCAGTACCAAAATATACAAATATAGAATAGAATAGAAAATAATATTTATTGGGTATAATAATTAGGCTATGTCGATAGTACCAAAAGTGTAGCTTCACAATGTGCGATCTCTTTCTTGAGGCCTGGAACTTCAAAGTTGACATTCCTAATCAGCATTTGGGCAGCTTCTGCCAAGTACGTATTACTCTTCTCATAGTCTCGCACAATCTCGGACCAATCTTTCATCCGTTGAGAACCGTAGGACCCAAAGAAATTCTTCGAGCTTGCTTCTGTTTCTTTCAATATTTCTATGATCCTTTTACAATGGAAGTAGTTTATATCTAAAGCAAAATGTATGTTATATTACTGAGTGTGCATTGAGAGGCTAATATATTTGTACTGTATGCAGAATAGAATGGCCAGATTAAAAAAAAAAAAAAAGATGGGATGAATTTTACAAACTAGGCCTACGAAGTTTTCTGGGGGAGAGACTCTGGAATCGGAGACGACATTTTTCAAGGCTTGAAACTTAAAATAAAATAAGAAACAAAACACAAACAATTGATGTTGCCCTTCGTAAATTCATGGGTTTATCATTTAGGTAATGATTTTTACAAGTGTTACCTTCTATTCCCGGTAGGTCTACAATTGATTGTCAATTGGGCGATTGGTTATTACACACTTTAATCTTCAACTTTATTGCATAAACTTCAGTTTGTAGGGCATGCAGCATAATAAGATGAAAACTCACATGATCCGGAGACAAGCTTTGTGATCTCAGGGTGTGCAGGCATATCTTGTATCGCATTGTTGATTTTTTCTCGAATAGCAATGATGGCCGTTTGACAACTTGGCATACAAACTTTTCGACTGATCAACCAATCAAGAAGTTTATTTGTGTGAATGTCAATTGGTATGTCTTGTTCCTAAAAAGTATGAAGAAAACATTTTTTTTTATATCCAAAATTGATAAAGGTAGGCTAAAGGATGTGAAAAACAAGTTGTGAGAAAAGAAGGGTAAGGTGTTAGGTTTAGTAGGGTATGCCTAACATAAGAAACTTCAAATTATACCGAAATTATAACACCCGTTAGTGACAAAATGTAACACAGTTAGGTACCATTGATGTTAACCAAGAAAGTGTTTCATTACCGGTACTGTACATTAATGCGTTACTACCCAAGACAGACCTTCAGGCCATTGTGATTGTAATCGGGATCACAATTGTAGAAATAAGAACACATTCCCCCCCTACAATCCTGACTGTGACATTAATGCAATGCGATTTAACCTACTTGTAAGCGGCGCCATAAGAACCAAGTAAGTTAAAGCGCTAACCACAATTGTTGGCATCGTGATCATAATCAGGAATGGGATCGCAAACGTACATTTTTTCATTGAAATCATTACAACATTTTGATTTAGTGAACAGTGCCATAAAAAGTAAGAACCTATTTAGGCCTAGTTAACTTTATCACGATTTCTGATTTGCGACTGCCATCCCGATAACGACAATTGTGGGTAGGGCTTCACATGTCACTGTCAGTGTCAAAACAATCCACTGTAGGTGGAGTGACGAGGCTAGGGACTAGGCCTATGCGATCATCCAAGAATGTCATGCACGTGGCCCTGGATCACATTGGGTTTTAGCTCAAGCCTACCTAGCCTGGTAGGTTTGCTGTGACTTTCGAGGTAGGGGCCTAGGCCTAAGCCTACTGGCTTTAAAAAGTAGGCCTAGCCACGGCACCAAAAATTCCCATTGCGGACTGTAACAGTAACTTGTGCCCCATCATGGAGAAATAAAACAGTAGGCTATCCTGGCCTGGCCTTGCCTTTTAGGGAGGGGGTAGAGATAGCCGTAATCTTAGAGCATAGTAGGTAGGTAGGCCTATCCCAAGTATCCATGCTCTAAGGCCCTACTAGGCTAGGCCTATCTACAAAAACAGAGGACAACATAACCTTACAAACAGGCCATCGCCCTACGGGCGCCTGCCTACTGTTTTTTATGATAGGCCTATGCGCTATCGTTTACATGCAACTAATTTAATAAATGTAATATTACCTGCATTGTGATGTATGTGAAAATGAAAAGTATTAAAAAATATAGTAAAAATGTGTTCTAGTGTATCTGTATTTCGAAATTTAAAGTAAACATCTGCTGTACCACTCGGCTCTGACGTGACCAACGTGACTGAAGCTACGGGCACGGCAACCGTGTCCCATGAATGTTTAGCGGAGTTCACATCTTGGCCACAGATGGTAGCACATATCGATCGGAAGAGTCGGCAAAGAAAGTTTCGTTTGTTGCCGATCATTTTACCATTGGGTTTGAAATATATCAAACCCAATGATTTTAATATTTCAAACCCAATGCATAAGCTATCTAACTACAGCAACTGCATGAAGTATTCCACTTGATACAAGCTAGGAGTCAGCTGATGCTAATTCATGTGTATAGGGAGCTTGCAATAACGTCATCCCCACCATCCCCCCCCCCCCCCCCGCCCAATTCCAAATAGACAAATGTAATGTTGACTTTGTGCACAAACGATGGGGTTGTTATTGAATAGAATTTCGGAGTGGGAGGGGGGTAACTTCACGTGAATTCCCCCCCCCCCCCCAAACAAATTGTATAATATGTTTTCTAAAAGTAGATCGTTTGTGGATCGTTTGTGCACGCATTTATTCCGTTAGTGCGGCTGTAATAAAAAAAATCCGGGGAAGGCTACCTTCCCGTGAAGTTAGCCTCTCCAAACTAAATTCACGTTTTCTACATGTCTGTCGTTTGTGCATCGTTTGGGCACAGACGACGGTGTTGTTATTGAATCTAATTTCGGGGGAGGGGGTCTAGCCTCACTTGAAGTAGGCCCCCTCAAACCAAAATAACATGTTTTCTACATTAAATCGTTTTTGCACACTGCACATATTTATTCCGTACGTGCACACGCGGTTTGGCTGTAATAAAATACAATTGCGGTTGGGGGGGGGGGGGGGGGGGAACAATTTCAGTTTCTTTTTTTATTTAATTTTATTACGCCAAACAGCGTGTGCACAACGGAATACATGCGTGCACAAACGAATAACGATGCACAGACAATCAACATATTATGGAAAACAAGTGAATTCTGTTGTGGGGGGGGGGGGGGGGGGCGCTGGAGGAAACTTCACTGACGTTAGCCCCCCGGATTTTTTTTATTACAGCCGAACCATGCGTGCACAAACGATCTACTTAGAGAAAACATACATTTTGTTTGAGGGGGAGGAGGACCCTCACCCTCCCCCCGAAATTTAATTTAATAACAGCCCCAACGTTTGTGCACAAACGAAATGAAAGCGTGCACAATACGGTGCACAAACGGGAGTTGAGTGACACTCAACGATTAAAGTGTATACAATATGACAATTCTGATTTCTCTATTTGGGGGGGGGGGGGGGGGGGGGGCAACCCAACGTACCCCTGAAAGATATGTTCAAAGTTGATCTCAACCGCTATTGCATTATATTCTGGATTATCTCTTGCACGTATTACAAGCTTGGTCTGCGCATGTTGGCCTACTGACTATGTTTCAACGACGAGACGTCCGAACCCAGGACCTATTGCACCTCGGGTCCACACATGTGCTTGTCATGTGACCTTGTACCTTGTGTATTACAAGCTTGGTCTGCGCATGTTGGCCTACTGACTATGTTTCAACGACGAGACGTCCGAACCCAGGACCTATTGCACCTCGGGTCCACACATGTGCTTGTCATGTGACCTTGTACCTTGTGTATTACAAGCTTGGTCTGCGCATGTTGGCCTACTGACTATGTTTCAACGACGAGACGTCCGAACCCAGGACCTATTGCACCTCGGGTCCACACATGTGCTTGTCATGTGACCTTGTACCTTGTGTATTACAAGCTTGGTCTGCGCATGTTGGCCTACTGACTATGTTTCAACGACGAGACGTCCGAACCCAGGACCTATTGCACCTCGGGTCCACACATGTGCTTGTCATGTGACCTTGTACCTTGTGTATTACAAGCTTGGTCTGCGCATGTTGGCCTACTGACTATGTTTCAACGACGAGACGTCCGAACCCAGGACCTATTGCACCTTGGGTCCTCACATGTGCTTGTCATGTGACCTTGTACCTTGTGTATTACAAGCTTGGTCTGCGCATGTAGGCCTACTGACTATGTTTCAACGACGAGACGTCCGAACCCAGGACCTATTGCATCTCGGGTCCACACATGTGCTTGTCATGTGACCTTGTACCTTGTGTATTACAAGCTTGGTCTGCGCATGTTGACCTACTGACTATGTTTCAACGACGAGACGTCCGAACCCAGGACCTATTGCACCTCGGGTCCACACATGTGCTTGTCATGTGACCTTGTACCTTGTGTATTACAAGCTTGGTCTGCGCATGTTGGCCTACTGACTATGTTTCAACGACGAGACGTCCGAACCCAGGACCTATTGCACCTCGGGTCCACACATGTGCTTGTCATGTGACCTTGTACCTTGTGTATTACAAGCTTGGTGGCGCATGTTGGCCTACTGACTATGTTTCAACGACGAGACGTCCGAACCCAGGACCTATTGCACCTCGGGTCCACACATGTGCTTGTCATGTGACCTTGTACCTTGTGTATTACAAGCTTGGTCTGCGCATGTAGGCCTACTGACTATGTTTCAACGACGAGACGTCCGAACCCAGGACCTATTGCACCTCGGGTCCACACATGTGCTTGTCATGTGACCTTGTACCTTGTGTATTACAAGCTTGGTCTGCGCATGTAGGCCTACTGACTATGTTTCAACGACGAGACGTCCGAACACCCAGGACCTATTGCACCTCGGGTCCACACATGTGCTTGTCATGTGACCTTGTACTTTGTGTATTACAAGCTTGGTCTGAGCATGTAGGCCTACTGACTATGTTTCAACGACGAGACGTCCGAACCCAGGACCTATTGCACCTCGGGTCCACACATGTGCTTGTCATGTGACCTTGTACTTTGTGTATTATAAGCTTGGTCTGTGCATGTAGGCCTACTGACTATGTTTCAACGACGAGACGTCCGAACCCAGGACCTATTGCACCTCGGGTCCACACATGTGCTTGTCATGTGACCTTGTACTTTGTGTATTACAAGCTTGGTCTGCGCATGTAGGCCTACTGACTATGTTTCAACGACGAGACGTCCGAACCCAGGACCTATTGCACCTCGGGTCCACACATGTGCTTGTCATGTCATGTGACCTTGTACCTTGTAAAGCCGGAGGATTTGCGCTCGAATCCCAGTCGGGGCTTGTTTATATTATATTATGATTAATATGTCGAAGCCTAGTGGAGAAACCTGCGTAACGATACTGGTAAGGGTGATGAATGATGATGGTGATAATGATTACAGGGCTTTGAAGCATAATCCGGCTTTATACACAGTCATGGTGCAATGCGATAATGGAAACTTAGTACTTCATGACTGGGAATGAAACCCAGACCCACCGCGTGTACGTAGGTACCAGTAGAGATGCACTTCATCGACGACGCTCTCGCTAGCTTGGGAGTTCGCTGGTTCAATTCTCGCTGCCTTACCTACCACGACGGTGAGATGGATTGCGTTACACAGAGTGCTTGGAACACTTGTGGGATTTGTTTGCTTGGTAAATGGAGGGAAATTTGCATTTGTGCGTTACATCCGTAAGGGAAGCGTAGCCTATTTGTTTGTCAGCATCGTAATCTCTATTGATTGGGCACACCGTTCCAATTTTAATACTGGTTTGTTTTACAAGTAAATCAAACTTATAATCATTAGTTAAAAGTTCAACAATTCAAACTTGCACCAACTTATCCCCATCGAAGTTAAAAGAACACTCAAGTCGTGATCCTTGTCCCCCTTTTCTAAATCAGTTTTATTACCGAATAGGATGGAAAGCTAAAATTGACCTATATCAGTAAAAATTATTGTATAATATCTATCAGATGTTGGCTGTTCATCACGTTATGTGAAGAAAAATGTTGGGATTTTATTTTTTTTTTATTATTGAAGTCGATAACATCAACAGAAATATTCATATTATACATACGCACTCTTTCTTAAATACAATACTTCGACTGGTTACGATGAAATGAATTACAGGTACGGTAAAGGAAGCAAAAATATCATTGAATTATATTTTAATTCGTGTATGTACATAATTGTAGGCCTACATAGACAGTCTGTTATTGTATCTGTGTAGAAAAATATCTGCACAGCCATATTATTTTCTGTATTTTTGGGTCATGCATTTTATAAACTTGTTTGATATTTTGTAAACAATTATAAAGGAAACTAAAGAGGGTTCCCACTTAATTAGGTGCACTCTGCAGTGGTCAATCGTCTTCCCTTCCCACTAAGGTGGGACGACTTACATTGTAAATAAATGCAAATAAATACATAGGAAGTCCACGTCAAACATGGACCTGTGGAGTTGTATATTATAGGGCAATACATGTGTTTCATCTATGCGTGGGTCCTGCAAGCATGTGACGTAGGGCGGTACGGTGCACGCGCACTCAACGCGTCACACAGAGCGTTATCCTAGTCTATCCCCACGGCGAGCAGCGTGGGTCCTGCAAGCATGTGACGTAGGGCGGTGCACGCGCACTCAACGCGTCACACAGAGCGTTATCCTAGTCTATCCCCACGGCGAGCAGCGTGGGTCCTGCAAGCATGTGACGTAGGGCGGTACGGTGCAAGAGCACTCAACGCACTTGGACGTGGACGATAGTTTGTCGGCGACCTTCAAGCGAAGACTGCCGAACGTGCACATCGGGGCTAAAACACAAACAAACACAATTTCTTATTGTGTTATACAGACTTATACATACATGACCCTTGTTGTGTGGTAACATCTTATGCTGGTAAGTGTACAATTAACAATTGATGATTTTCATAATTGATCTAGAAAGCCGTCTAGATGCATTCTGGTGGCAAGAAAATGAAGTTTAGCCGAAAATTGTGCCTTGTTTTAGTGGCGCAGATAAGGAGGCTGCTTAGCAGGGCAATCTGTTATTATTTGTCAGCTTGAGTCTCCAATAATGCAGCAAGCCACATAAACAACTTTAGGAGGTGCACGTCGAGCTGCAACGGTTCGCATATGTTAGAGAAGTTTACAAAAATATATATTAAAGTATTAAACCATGTCATAAAAGAAAGTTCCGGCAATATACGTCCTTCTTCCGCAATAAAACATAGTTCGCTTGCCGTAAACTAGGTAGTGTTGTAATTAATTTGCTAAAAGAACGACTATTTAACGATTTATGTAGAGCACAAAAGAGTAACTTCTCATAGAGACCCAATATTGTGGTAAATATGGAACGGGATGAAAAACTAAGGGTTTGCTCACAGTGATATTTTCTTTGAAAAAAATTAAAGTCTATTAATAGAGAAGAAAGAAAAACTAATTACTTTCCATTAAGTTTGTGTTTAATTGTCACAGCGCTCGAGCTGTTTTTGCGACTTTTGTTCGCCAACGTACCACATTGTTTTATTTTTTATATCATTATATCATTACCTGACTCCTTGGGGAGTCACCATAAGTGAACCAGAAACTTTGACCATAGACATCGGAAGCGCAAACTAGGTCAAAACATTCTTGTTACATCATCGTTGCTGTCAGATAATCGAACTTCCTCAATTCACATTAGGTTAGCAAACAAAACTACATTTCATAAAAGTCTTTCTATTTGAACTTTTCGTACCATACATTTTTACAGAAAACTTATTCTATCAGTGAGTAAATATAACTTTAAATTCGTATCGTCCAAAACATATGAGCAAACTATTGAAATTACGTTTTCAACTGTATATATTCATATTCTAAATAAGTAAATAAGTTCAGTTGTGGATTTGACTCGTGTTTGGATGGAAAACAGTAACTAACAATAGTTTATTTGTAAACGTAGGTAAAACAGATGCTCTAATGACCTCTCCAACGCACACGCGGTCAAATATATCGGATGTCTGTAATTTTGTTTTCAACGTTTGGAAATTTAGCTCCCATCAGAAAGTACTACGAGGTAGGTAGGTACTGCTACTGTGTTATATTTTAAACACGGTTGTGCAATATACAGAGTATTCACGTGACGTCACAACTGGAGGCCAAAATATTATGTGTTTACATTACTTTTGTACTGTGAATAGCAGCCGAATGGTTACCACAAAGCCAATCCAGCGCCAGGCGGGACAAGTTTTCTCACTAGCTGCGCTGCCGTCAGACCCAAACCCACAACCCAAAAAACTTAAAAACTAAGGTTACAGTTGAAACGGTTACACAAAGAACCGCAGAACGCCACCAGTCACGCAAACTACTTTCGCGCCGCATCCGAGTAGTAGCTATTTTTGAACATTTGCAACGGCTTACTATTTCAAGCTCATCTCACAGACTGTGTTTTCAAATCAAAATTGGTAAACGGAGAATGAAGACTTTACTATTTAAGAATGCTTTACTATTATTCTAACACCTTTAAAATCATTATTTTATGTATAATACTAACCATATTAGTACCAAGTTTGTAATCTTTGTTAGTACTTCAAAAATTTATCAACATTTGGGTCGCATTAAAACAATCCTAACTAGTAAAATAATTAACAGAAAGTCACGATAAGACTTCTTTTTTAATAGATTATCGAAACGTGGATTAAAGTCTGGCAACAAATTAGAATGGAATGCTATAATATTAAACGGCCGGTACGCCCGTAAATGGGGGCATCTGTTTTAAATTTTTGTCAGTACCTTGAAAACCTATATCCATACAACTGACCAATAATAATCGAAATCTCCTTTCCAACAAGATATGTCCTTAACTTAAATTGGCATTAACATGTATATCTCCCGATAAGGTTTCTGAAATTGTAACCTTGCGCCCTATGTAAACCGCAAAAAGAGGAGAACTAGAAAATTGAGACTTCAAATACGAAACATATTGCGAATCAGTGATTGGACAGTAGAGTTTCCAAAGTTATTGCAAACCAATGTTAGAGAACAGTTGAACAACCATAACACCGTATTACGAAACATCGCTATAGAACATAAAGAAGCGTCAATCGTGTTGGCATAAAGTATGGCTCCGTGCGCATTACATGAATACACCCTCCAGTCAAATAGTGCGCGTGGTGGCCATATTGTGTGCCAAAACGGAATATTTGTTTACTTTGTATTTACTTCTGAAAATCAACATAAATCGACTCTCCCATCTCATCCACTCTTTTTGTAGTTTACAATGCACACATAATTCGTAACGTTTCCGTAAACTTGATCGATGGATATACGTGTTAAAATTCTCCTTCTATTGACAGCACAAAATGTAATCACTCATTTTGGTCCAGTATGGTCGTTGTGTTGTGACGTGTGTGTGTTGTGTGGTCGTGTCGTTGTGTTGTGATGTCATGTAAAAGGTCGTAGATACAAGGGCAATTATACAGTCTCCAAATTCCTGACGAGATACCCAGGTAACAACCACACATAATTGGAGTATTAATGTTTTAGTTCCAGCAACTTTCGTTTAAATTTTTATTTTATAAAAATTGTCTCTTTCTGACACCTCAATGACTTAATCATAGGTTTCATAGTATGTATACAATTTGTAGAAGGTGTAATTTATTTTTGGAGTTACATACAACTCAAATAAAATTACACCTTCAAATTGTACCAATACTATGAAAGTACACGCGGAATTAAAAAGCGAATTTTTTAAACTGGTGAGTCGCTACACTGTATAATTATCGATAAAAGTTATAATGATCCCCTCCAAAGCTCCTGATTAGTGGTGGGTGAAAACAAGTTTAGGTACGCCGAGATTGTTAACTGGTCATAAGTGTCCATGGTTTCTGTCCAAAGGAAAAATAAATATTATAGCAGTGTTCTGCAAGAAACAAACACAATTACTCACTGGATGTAGCGTTGGCTGGCAGTGTCACAGGAGCGACGGTCGGGCTTGGAGTTGTCACCTTGTTATCCCATTCATATCCTGCATTCCTTCTTCGTCTCGACCCAAGCTTCGTAGTCGTCATAGGATCCATTGGCGTTGATGTCACCATAGAAACCATTGGCTTTACAGTGGTCGTAGGCGTCATAGAAACCATCGGCGTTGATGTCACCATAGGATCCATTAGCTTTACAGTGGTCGTAGGCGTCATAGAAACCATTGGCGTTGATGTCACCATAGAAACCATTGGCTTTACAGTGGTCGTAGGCGTCATAGAAACCATTGGCGTTGATGTCACCATAGGATCCATTAGCTTTACAGTGGTCGTAGGCGTCATAGGAATGACGTAATCTTTAGTAGAAGCTGGAAATAAATTATACACGAATCAGAGACAAGTCTCACATTATAGACAGAATGATGCATGGGTGAGTGGATGTATAACTGAATCGAGTTGTGTACGGCTGGATGGGGTTATGATGAGGTTGCTCTGTTCAATCGTTGAGTGAGTAATATAGGGTAGAATCGAAACGCAATCGGCAGATTGTCTACCGCCTTATGCTGCCCAACATACCTTAGTAGGGAAGTAGAAGTTTGCCAAGCGACGCGATGACGGAGGAAACTATGTGATGTATCGGGTATTTGGAATGTTGAAAAGGAATGTCAGCGGGGTTTTGCCTTATGATGACTAAGAAACCATCAGAAGAAAACTTGAGTCACTCACGGCATCTCCAACGTAGAGGGCAGCAAGTCACGGTGTCCTTCGAGTAGATGGGAACACAGCCGCGACTGAAGGTTACATGGTAGTCTAGCTCCAAGCCGCAGCTGTTGCTACGACACCAGGCCCCATTTAGTGTCCCTAGAACACCATGCTTAGTTAGCACTTCAACAAGTAACACTGTACGGGAACACAGCCGCGACTGAAGGTTACATGGTAGTCTAGCTCCAAGCCGCAGCTGTTGCTACGACACCAGGCCCCATTTAGTGTCCCTAGAACACCATGCTTAGTTAGCACTTCAACAAGTAACACTGTACGGGAACACAGCCGCGACTGAAGGTTACATGGTAGTCTAGCTCCAAGCCGCAGCTGTTGCTACGACACCAGGCCCCATTTAGTGTCCCTAGAACACCATGCTTAGTTAGCACTTCAACAAGTAACACTGTACGGGAACACAGCCGCGACTGAAGGTTACATGGTAGTCTAGCTCCAAGCCGCAGCTGTTGCTACGACACCAGGCCCCATTTAGTGTCCCTAGAACACCATGCTTAGTTAGCACTTCAACAAGTAACACTGTACGGGAACACAGCCGCGACTGAAGGTTACATGGTAGTCTAGCTCCAAGCCGCAGCTGTTGCTACGACACCAGGCCCCATTTAGTGTCCCTAGAACACCATGCTTAGTTAGCACTTCAACAAGTAACACTGTACGGGAACACAGCCGCGACTGAAGGTTACATGGTAGTCTAGCTCCAAGCCGCAGCTGTTGCTACGACACCAGGCCCCATTAAGTGTCCCTAGAACACCATGCTTAGTTAGCACTTCAACAAGTAACACTGTACGGGAACACAGCCGCGACTGAAGGTTACATGGTAGTCTAGCTCCAAGCCGCAGCTGTTGCTACGACACCAGGCCCCATTTAGTGTCCCTAGAACACCATGCTTGGTTAGCACTTCGAAGTTCAACAAGTAACTTTGCATAGGCTACTACAGAATTCTCCATGTTGGATGTTTTATATAAGTATGTTTCGTTTTTGTTCTTTGTTGCTTTTGATTCATTGCTGTCATCCATGGTGTAGTCAGGTTATGATTTGATGTGTTATTACTGTTTATGAGTTCATTCATTTGTGGTTACTTAGTGTGGATTTAAACAATATGGCGACAGTATGAAATATATAACACGGTGAATCAGAAAAAGTATAGATTTTGGAATGGTGTCTCGCCGTATTATGCAATGTGCTGATCGTCATAGATGCAAAATTCTTACAACAGACGGTCGCTCAACACGCTCTATTTCAACGGAATTCGCTGTGAAATTTTACTGCATGGAGTGCACTATAGCGAATGTGCACTGACAGTCCCTGCCAACAGACACGCTGATAGTGTCACTACAATGTCGAATGCAGAGAACCAGATGCAACTAGATTTAGGTTGGTATTTGTCACATACATGCGTCATGTTACTATTACATAATCCATGATAATAACACTTTGCTAGATACGTCGAATAAGTGGTGCACACAGGGGCGGACTGGGAAAAAATTCCAGGCCGGGCAAACTTTTGGTCAGGCCAGGCACGGGGGGTTTGGGGGGCCGTGGCTTCCCAACAACAGCGCCGCAGGCGAAATTTTTTCAAATCAGGTTTTTAGAAGGCATTTGGTGCGTTTTAGAAAAAACATAGCAGTCTGAATGCACTACCGAAATACTATAGATTTCGTCGGTTAGAAGTAGAAAAAACACCAGCAAGAAAATTGGTACACTGTCTAACGATTGATGAGAATGACATCAAGTTACACCGAAATTCAACGATTCTACTATGTAATTTAAACCTTGCAATATCGTAACGGGTGGGGGGGGGGGGGGGGGACTCTGATTTAAAGAAATTTAAATTTCAAACTTGCGAATGAAAGCCCATTGATTTTTGAGTATATAATTGACAATGGAAAGCGAAAGTTTATCGTGAAATCTATATCTTCTTAACAGTAACATAGTGTTTTACATAATTGGTAAAGAATATAAAATTGTCAGCAAAAATTTACATTGTTCTGTGGGAGGGACTGCAGCGCTGAGGCGTGCGCAAAGGTTGATCAATGGGGGGGGGGGGGGGGGGCACAATAACTTTCCGGCCAAAGTACTTCCCGGCAGCGCCCCACACCTTCCAGGTGTGGGGGGGATATCCACTACAAACAAGCGCCGCAGGCGATTTTTTAAAAATAGGCGCCTTTTAATGTGTTTTTAAGCGTTTTAGGAGGAGTAAAGGTTGTCTGTTGAATGGTTTAATTTTATCAGTGATATCATTGTTACAAAGTGATGGTATAGTGGTCAGTCACAAAGCCAAAATTTAGGTGTTAGGGCAACAGGTGATGTTGACTCCGGTCAGCTCATTCCAAAGTCAAACCAATCTAGGACTTCAGATAAAATAAGAACCATTATGTCATATACGACATCATTTTTGTCGCCTCTTACGACACGACAGGCACTGTCCCTGGACCTATTCTCTCCCGGGCCAAACGGGCAAGGCAGTTGGAGAAACAGTAAAAGTAGGAGGAATTTATTTATAGATATTTCTACTGCGTTGTGACTTGCGAGCAAAGCGCCACTAAATATGATTTTCCAATCTAATGCCTCATTCTGCAAAACAAAAACCTATCCTAATGGGGGGGAAACTGCCCCCCCCCCTTGCCCCCTCCTGCGCACGCCTATGCCGGGCAGCGCACACTACTATCTGATTGTTATTAGTAGATTAGTGTTTTCTTCACTCACAGGTACACGGTGGGCAGCGCCGCCAGCGCGGCAACTGGCGCCAGGCAGTTTAGTTTATGCCTGTTCCAGTCAGACCAGGCCAAATTTGGGCCAAAACAGGCAGGCCACCGGGCATTTGCCCGGTTGCCCGGTGGCCTGTCCGCCCCTGGGTGCACAGCAACCTTGTGAATGCTGACGTCATACATGAGTGAGTCGGATAACTCTATGGTCGGAGCCAATAAATAAGTGACTTTTTGAAGTACTGACATTTGGTTGGTCAATGTCACTTATATATGACGTCAGCATCTAGAAGGTCGCTGTGGAAGGTTTTACAACTTTATGTGATTGGTGTTATCACTAGGCCTACCGGTATGCATACCAGTTCATACTCCTCACTTTTAATTTTAAACACTCATATCGCAGCATGTTAATTTTATCAGAAACAGCTGAACTGCGTGCTAAGGTTGTATGTTAGATACACTTGTCCCGATAACACCTTATTGTTGCGTTCGTCACAGACTCGTGACCAATCAGCAGTCGGTATTTTTAATTGGAGCTGACCATGAACCTCTCGTCTATGACGAAACCATCTGTATGGTTGTTTTGGGACAAGTAAAGTTATTTCTATTTCATTTATTTGTTTCGTTCTTACCGTCAAAGCCTTTCTGACAGAGGCAGGACTTGCAAGGATGGTTGCTTGGCATCATCTGCCCCTCGAAGTAGGTCTGGTTGGCTAGTTTGCAGGTGAATGGTGGTGGTTGTTCAGTTGTATTTGTTTCTGCAAAGGAATCATCGGTTAACATTAAAAATTAAACTACCTCGAGCAATTACCATCATACTACTCTTTGTATTTATAGCGTTCATCATGATTGCATGCAGGTAAAACAGTTCCAAGTGATTGTCTCGTGCTTGAGACTCAGAGACAGAATGGGTCTAAATTCACTCTCAGGGCCAGTATGTATACATTTCTTTCGTCAGTGAGTTTAGAATTACGTTTCATGTTGTTTTAAACGTCAACCAAGAGGCGCTTTTGTTTACTGGCGTTATTGTTCTTTGTGCAATAAACACTTATAACTTGAGATTGAGATCAAAAGCTACACTGTAACAGTGGTGATGTACTTTCAGATGTTTGTGTTTCGTAAGATTGTATTTTAGAGGATAGATGTTTGTTTTGCTTTTGCTTCTTTTTTAGTTACAAATTGTTATTCGTTGTTTTAACTTGGTTCTTATTCTTGTTATTCCTGTTAGTATCAATCACAAATAAGATGATCACAAAGCATGCGCCAAGATTTTGTGACTCACGTTGAGTCATGAGTATGACAGTTGTAATGTGTCAAAATAAGTTGGGTCTGAAGGGCTAATGCTTTGGAGTGCATAGTGCACACACAACCCATTTCACACGATAACCATTATTGATGCTGTCATGTTATAGTATCGAGGCTGTATTTTACAAGTAAAATCTACGAGTATTTCCAATACTCGTGGTTCCTAACGACGAAACGCCCTGACGACCACTAAACTTGGTGAGAGCTGCTGGTATTGAAGTACGTGTATTATATTTTTATTTACAACGACTGTTGGCTGAAGATTAAAAAAAAAAATACATTTACAACGTTGGGCAAACATGGCATGAGCTGTCACTCTTAGTGCCAGGTTGTGCGTTGTTGTTTCTTGGATTGGAATCAAGTGTAGTGTAAATATCACGCAATGCAAGCAGATATCCTACTGTATCGACGTATTATTTATTCCCTTCGTATCATGTAGGTGTGTCGAAGGCTATCCCACAAAGCATATGAAACATTGAGAGGCTTACTTACAGTCTCTGGCCAGAGTTTGTTTACTGTGCATTTCCCCCCCGTCACATATCCCTTATTGAGTCTTGGACATCACTGCAGCCAGACTTGGCGCGAAACCGCATCCACTGCATTGCTTCGAAATAGTTTCCATACTTGCGACTATGTAATACGCTTTTTATAATTGATTAAACCCAGTCTATGTCATACGGGATTATGTATCAATTCTACAATTTGCGGGGTTTCCTCCGTACTTTGCGTACTTTGGTAAATATGCGACATAGTCATATCCCCAAGATCAAATTCTTGGGTATATCAGGATTGAATCAGGATTGAATTCGAAATAATATGTGTGTGACAATTATTGTTAGCATTCACATTTAGCTGTGCATGTCACCGTAAAACGCACAGTTGTTACTTGAACCTGCTGTTGATGAAACTAATACAAAATGCACATGTGTGGGTGTGTATAAACTTACTGCATTTAATATTCGTCGAGCAGCAAGAGTTGAACTCGAATAGCTCTACACAGTCGCGGGGTAGACGCCATTTTTTGCATCGTTGCGTGGCACATTGGAATCCCATTCCCCTACAACATTTCAACAATTCTTTGTTTTACATGCATGCTATTTCTTCTTGTGTTTGGCCATGGCCATGTACCTGTGTTTTGTTTGGCCCAATGTGGTAGATACCAGTGGCGGCTCGTGGAGTGTTTTTGTGAAGATGCGCATGTGAACAGTTCAATGTTACGAGAGTGGGTATGTCAACCCTTTATGCGGATGTTGTGTAATAACAACCGTATACTGAGGATACACATGATACAACACTGACAGAGGAGGCTCCGTGGGCGGAAGTCACAGTCGAGTATTATGAAGTATGTGATTTGTGTATGGTTGTTATGAAGTTTGTTCTTCTTATGGAAAATAGCATGTAATAAAACAATTCCATAGCAACAAATCCTGTACTTAACTTGACAGTTGTCTGTGCATCGCCTCTGGGAAATTGCTGGATTTATTGCCATTAGCAACTCACGTAAATCTTCAGTCATAACTCATAATGTAATTTCCTAGTGTACAAATCTTTAAAATTAGCCTCGACTATACCACTGCCATAAGGAAGAGAGCAATATTTTCTCTTTCATACTTATAGAGTTGCAATTAAATAACATAAATGATGTAACGCTATTGTACATAGGTAACATTTCAACAATACGTTGTTTTACATTAACTATTCCTATTCTATCTATCGATTTGTGTGTAAAATTAAGACACACATGGAAATAACTGTACAAATGAAAGGTACAGGACAAGGGCTTACTACACGACAGGTAGTCTGATCTATAAAAACCGCGCAAAAAGCCACCCCAGACATATGTTACCAACGATATTACTGTATGAAATATGAAGCTGATTTTCACAAATTTGAAATCATTTAAAAATGGGCCCAATTTCATAAAGTGTTTTTATTGTTGTCCCTCCCCCATCACACTTGTATTGGCAGAATTCCTAATGGCACCCATGGTAGATAGACCTAGCTGTACACGGGATAAACTATAAACGGTTATGTATTACTACTTGCATTGTTGTGTTGGAGCAGTAGCAACTCTTGCAGGGCAGTCCGCTGTTGGCAGCCAGAGGTTGGCCGATAGTGTAGTCTACCTTATTGTATCGGCACTTGCCTGTTGGCCTGGTCATGGCAGTACCTGGAACAAGAAGTATTTTGCCGATAATGTAGTCTACCTTATTGTATTGGCACTTGCCTGTTGGCCTGGTCGTGGCAGTACCTGGAACAAACCCCCTATACGTTGTCAATGGTGCAGGGGTTTATTTGAAAATGCACCACCGTATTTTGTTTTGAAAATAGCCATAAAAGGAAAACTTACAAAATGATTTGAGCCAAAGTTTGATACATGCATACACTGTAATCCAAGCTAATACATTAATTAAATTTCAGGCTATGGCGCAATTTGTTCTAATAACGTGCCTTAATAAATTTAATAATCTTAAAGAGAAGGGATACCCTCAGTATAAATATCGAATGAAATTTAAAAAATTATATCTCAAGAATTCTAATCGAAATCGAAGAACTGAGAGCATAACGCGCTGGGGTTAGGTAAGCCCTATAAACTAAAAGATAAATATATCAAATATTATTATCAGTAGGGTAGTTATTTTTGTTATTAAATCCATGACCATAAGTAATAAAAATTTGATTAAAATAACAGCCATGCCCATACTGAAAATAATGTTAGATAAATTTAGCATTCAGTCTGCAGAGAAATACCAAACCAAAGTGCGCTATGACCTCTGATTTTTAATTTCGATTAGCATTTTTTAAATATAATTAAAAAATGAAACTTTTGTGCGGTTTTAACGCTTTCCCTTATTTCGCAACTTGAATGATATTAGGGAAACTATTATTCATAGTATGCGCAAAGGTTTTCGCCTGCCAGAACAAATATATGTGTTTGTACCTGCGAATGAAAACATTAAAGCATCAAAACTGATCTGATAGTATAAAGGAAGAGAATTTAATTCCCAGAGTAGTTGAGAAGTTGAAATAATGTGAACTGTGGAGTGTTCATACAACTCAACCCCCGCCCCCCCCCCCCCTCTTCTGGGTATATGATGGTCTCCCGAGGTTACATTTGGAACTAAAACTAAATTACACATTTTTTGGAGACAACTCATCCTAAATGTCAAACACAACCTTGGTCATCCATGTTTTTTTAAATTACTTTTACGTTTTTCTTACTATAATTTCATAACATTTTCATAACAGTTATTTTCGAATTACTCATTTATACTCGTTCCGTATTTTCTGTTTACAGCAGTTAGTTTATGAAGCAACAATGTAATATGTAAGCAACCAAAGTACAGAGAAAGACCGGTACACTAGTATTCTCCTACTTACTGCAGTTCTAAGCAACAATGTAATATGTAAGCAACCAAAGTACAGAGAAAGACCGGTACACTGGTATTCTCCTACTTACTGCAGTTCTAAGCAACAATGTAATATGTAAGCAACCAAAGTACAGAGAAAGACCGGTACACTGGTATTCTCCTATTTACTGCAGTTCTAAGCAACAATGTAATATGTAAGCAACCAAAGTACAGAGAAAGACCGGTACACTAGTATTCTTCTATTTACTGCAGCTGTAAGCGACAGATATGTTAGCAACCAAAGTACAGAGAAAGACCCGTACACTGGTATTCTTTTATTTACTGCAGCTGTAAGCAACAGTGCAATATGTTAGCAACCAAAGTACAGAGAAAGACCGGTACACTAGTATTCTCATACTTACTGCAGTTATAAGGAACAGTGTAATATGCTAGCAACCCAAGTACAGAGAAAGACCGGTACGCTAGTATTCGCCTACTTACTGCAGTTGTAAACAGTCGGACAGGAAGTGGTTTTGTCGTACGTGGGCATACAGCCGAGCTCTTCGTAATGCTTCAAGAAGTAGGTCTTGTTTTCTGGGCAAGCTGAGAGAAAAGTGTACATATTACATTTCAGATTACGATAATAACACAATCAAAATATTTTGAGAAACTCCAGATTTAAATTGTTCTTAACAAACAAGAGCCATAACTAAGTCGTTTTAGTTATAAAAACGTATAGTCCTTTGCATAACGAGAATGACGGTATAAAATTTGGGTCAAAGGATGACATATATCAAATGAAAGCTTGAGACGAGTACTTTTCAAAAAACCATGATATACTTCTGGCAAATCCAGCTTTCTATGTCAAAACTAGGGTCAAAGGTCAAATTTGTAATTTTTTAAATAATGTTTAATTAAATAATAAAAAATGTTTGCAAGTTTAATCATAAACTTTTAGTAAGGTAAATGTATAAAGTTTCTTTAAAAAAATTAAATTACCCATTTAGCCTTTTTTGACCTTAATTGAGGTCAATTTCCTCAAAATGGGTTATTTTTTAAATTTTCTTCGATTTATTGGCCAATATTCATTATATCAACGTACTTACTCATAAATACGTTAAAATGAATAGTTCTTATTGTTATTACATTGTTTTCACGGTATTCATTCAAAATGGCGGTCAAAGGTCAATAGGTAAGTATCGTCAAACTAGGTCTAGTAACTAAAATATTACTTGTGGGTACTCTAAAGACGCAGAATTTTAACTGCAATTACAATAACGAATAATAATATGATGTTTTAATCGTAAGAGAATGTAATTATCATATAACTTATAAACAACTTAAGATTGTTACTGAATTTCTAATTAATGTCCTCAGACATCAGGGTATTCTTAAATGGGTGTGCAACTGCAACAAAATACATTTTTAGAAAAGAGCATGACCATGCTGAGATACGTGATATGATAGTATGATATGATATCTGTCCTAGCAGTCACTGTCTAGTCGTCAAATGAATCAAAATTGATGTCAAAATCACTCAAAATTGAAGTCGTCAGATTAATCACCTTCTGATTCACTGGAGTTCCCATGCTGGGTACCAATATTTGGACAGTCCTTCAGCTTACACGCGTGGGTACACTTCATCTGATTGGCCAAACACTCATAGGTTGGCATCTTGCAAATACGGCAACAGTTACAGGCTAGGAGATCCATAACGGTCAAAGGTACTGGAGTTCCAATCATCCACTCGTTGCTCAGATCTCCTTCTGCCGTGGTTTTCCATCCATAGCCACACAGATCAGGAACATCAGGGTTGGCTTCCAAGCAACGTATCAATAGATCGTGTTTGGTTGATAACTCACAGTCGCAGGATATGAAGCAGTAAGCAATCGTTACAAGGTGGTAGCTGATTAGACTTCATATCATCACACTTAGACTACTTCTAAAAAGCTCGTAGCGCAGCTGGTTGACGCATGACAGAGTCGTGGTCAAGGAGCAGAGTTTACAAACTCTTCGAGTTTTTTTTATGAAATCGATAGAAACTCTGCAGTCCTGACCCATCTTGCTTAGCTTGACACAGAAATGCGAGTTTTTTCTCATGATATTCAAAGTTCTCTTTTTCCCGTTACCACTGAATGAGCTCACTCAGGTTGGAACTTATAGTCGTCCCCTACACCTATAGATGCGCCCGTTGTTAACAAGGTAACAGTTTCATACATGTCATTTCCCATATAGAAAACATATCCATAGCAACATTGGGTGCCTCTAGGTGAAGTGGCCGACTATGAATTCCAACCTTTGTCACAACCAGTGCATGGAGGTCAGGGAGGGTATTACATACTTCGAATCCCAACGAACTCGCTAGTTTTTACACATCTTCGAAGTGTGTTTGATTTTTGGTAGTCAATCGTCAACCAGCTGCCCTACGAGCTTTTTAAAAGTAAATGTGATGATATTATAAGTCTTATCAGCTACCACCTTGAAACTATTGTCTACTGCTTCAAATCCTGCGGCTGCGAGCTAACCACCAAACAGCGGTCTGGATACGTTGTTTGGACGCCAACCCTGATGTTCCTGATCCGCGTGGCTATGGATGGGAAACCACGGCAAAAGGAGATCTGAGCAACGAGTGGATGATTGGAACTCCAGTACCTTTGACCGTTATGGATCTCCTAGCCTGTAACTGTTGCCGTGTTTACAAGATGTCGACATGTGAGTGTTTCGCCAATCAATAAGTGTACCCACGCTTGTAAGCTGAAGGATTGTACAAATACCAGTACCAGTTCTAGTAGCCAGCATGAGAATTCCAGTGAGTCAGAAGGTGATTAATCTGACAACTTGGACAGTGACTGCTAAGGTAGATATAACATAATACTAGTATCATATCACGTATCTCAGCATGGTCATGCTCTTTTCTAAAAATGTATTTTGTTGCAGTTTGATGTCTGAGGACATTAATTAGAAATTCAGTAACAATCTTAAGTTGTTTATAAGTTATATGATAATTACATTCTCTTACGATTAAAACATCATATTATTATTCGTTATTGTAATTGCAGTTAAAATTCTGCGTCTTTAGAGTACCCACAAGTAATATTTTAGTTACTAGACCTAGTTTGACGATACTTACCTATTGACCTTTGACCGCCATTTTGAATGAATACCGTGAAAACAATGTAATAACAATAAGAACTATTCATTTTAACGTATTTATGAGTAAGTACGTTGATATAATGAATATTGGCCAATAAATCGAAGAAAATGTTAGAAATTACCCATTTTGAGGAAATTGACCCCAATCAAGGTCAAAAAAGGTAAGTAGGTAATTTGATTTTTTTATTAATAAACTTTATACATTTATCTTACTTAAAAAGTATTTTTAGACTTGCAAACAGTTTTCGTTATTTAATTAAAAATTATTTAAAAAATTACAAATTTGACCTTTGACCCTGGTTTTGACATAGAAAGCTGGATTTGCCAGAGGTATATCATGGTTTTTTGAAAAGTACTCGTCTCAAGCTTTCATTTGATATATGTCATCCTTTGACCCAAATTTTATACCGGCCAGGCCTTTTTCGAGCGTTATGCAAAGGACTAGTAGTAAAGATGCACATGTAAGAAAATAGTGGCCCAAGCCAGGAGTTGACCCCCTTTAGAAGTCGAACTACCCCGCGGAGCGTCTGATTTATGTCGGTAAAATGTTTTACAAGTGATACAAAGTAAAACAAATTATGTATAGGAATAGAGAATGTATTGCTCTTTCTCAAGAATGTTTCTGTTTTCCAACAAACTATTTTCGTTTTCCACCAAAGTGAAAAGCTTCCACTAAGGTGTGTATTTAGTTAAAGCTTTCCACTAAGGTGGAAAACGGAAATGAGTTATTGGAAAATAGAAACATTCACGAGAAGGAACACTAAATTCCTTATAGCCCTACCAAGAAATTATTTTGTTTTACTTTTTACGTCGTGTCAGTTGTAAACTATATTATTTAACCAACATTAATCGGGGGTTCCGCGGGGTAGCTCGATATGCAGCCTTATATATTCAAGCAATATATTCTATTTTCTATTTTGATATAAACTTTGAAAGTAGAACACTGAAATCACGTTGTAATTTAATAACTTGTCAGTAAATTGAAGAACATCCTAAATTCCTATCTGATAATAATGTGTATATTATTTTAAAAACTATTCATTTAAATTCCTATCTTATGTTATATATTTAATTCAAAAAATAATTCTTATTCTAATTCTTATTCTGCTTTTAATGTATTTTCTTAAATGTTTTATAAAGAACGTTCAACATTGATGTATGAAAACAATAGGGAAGGCTCATGAAAAATAAATATTCCTCAAAGTACCTAAAAATGGAAGGCCATTATCTAAAAATACGGGCTATATAATTTTTATATCTGAGAAGTGTATATTTCCAATTCTATTAGCATTTAAAGTTTGAAATTTGGAACTTCCCGCTCAGTAATTGAAAAACGGCTCTTGACGTCATATGTCATGTAAGCAACTGCCTCCTTGAAGTATTCTTAATAATATCAAGGATATTAAGTTGGACATTTTACAATATCTAGGATGCAGTGACTTTACAACAATGTCTTTTATACCACTGTTTTCTTCAGAAAATACATTTTGATACAGTATTTACCAAAACGTGTTTACAATAATGCAATTATTTAACATATTTTTGTTAATTAATGTTGAGCAGTGCTCATTTATTAACTAGAAATAAACGTTGATTCAGTAAAAGTCTTATGAGATCAATAATCTACTAAATTGTGGGATTTCAGTACTATTTGTATGATATAAAATGATTGTTTACAGAGTTATGACGTCAGAAGCTTTCAATCACGAGCAAGATGGCGCAGGTCCGTTTCTGAGGGTGTTTTGACAGCAATATCTTTGACGTGCTGTTAAAGCGATGTTAATGCACCTTTCGAGCCGAAACCAATTAGTTCCCGTTTATTTTAACTTGAGGTAACCAGTAAGCAAATAAAAAAAATGTGTGAGCCTTCCCTATTCTGTTTGCCTGATGTTATTACTATATATAACGATTTTAGAGCATCTTAAATTCTTATTTTATATTCAATTCTGAATACAATATTCGTTTCCTTTTTTAATTTACTAATGTATGTATTATTACTTATGTTTGCTCATTCTATTTTATTTTAATTTAAAAATTTAATTTTCAAAAATTGTTTTATTTAGAAAATTTATCTATGATAACAATTCTGAAAGTCTAATTAATATTGTTACACCTATATAAAGATCTACCACCATCTAGCAGGACTTACCTGCTCCGCAGCTCTGCACGACGGTTGCTTGCAGCAGAGCAGCAGCGACAACCAGCAACCCAAACAGCCCCATCGTGAAGAGTGACAACTCTGATACACAACCGGCTGTTTATACCTCAAACCTCCTGTTTAGCAGCCTAATTATCCCACCGATTGTCGCTATCGGTGTTTTTATTTCTATATTAACCGGCCAAGCTTGTCGAAGGACGTTCTAAGTAGTGTCACAACAAATGAATCAGATATGCGTGGAGTAATTTACGATATTGACCGTCGGTAGACGTACCTCGACCCATTTGAAGACATGTGTATGAAGTTCATGAACCTTTAGTTTTTAAACAGCCATACATATATACTTATTTTGTAGATTCTCGTTGTTTTAAATGAAAAACGAATGCTATTTAAAAATAATATAACTGCTCATATACTTTCCAAACACCTTATTTCCCAGTAAAAATCAATTGGTCTCAGCTACTAAACCCGCGTAAAATCAAAGGTTTTTATTGCTCCATAGTGTTATGTGGTTACAAGCCAACAGTAAGTTCCGTAAGAAGTAAAAACGGGACAAACGAAATTTCAAATATTGCAATAATTATTATGGTCATATTGCAAGCCAATTTATTATTAATTTTTAATTGGATTCTTAATAATAACAACCGCAACGATATAGATATTTGAAACGTTTTAAATCCAGTGTTTAGTTATTACAAAACTAAATGTTGGAAAGTAACCAGTTATTCCATATTGTGTAGCGTTCTCGAGATGTTACTGAAATATGCTAATTTTACGCGGTTTAATAATGAAACTCTCCAATAACCTAGCTTTTTAGGTTTATGTAACCAATATTTTGAAGTTTTTGTTATATACAATGGTGAAAACAAACTGCATGCACAGTTATTGCATGTTCAGCAGCATTGAAACTGGGAGAATGAGGTGTTAGCTTGTCTCCCTTCAGCTGAAGAGACCAAGAAGAGTGGGCAAGTGTCATACCCCTCCCCTGGGAGCCGGGATGAAGAACTCGAGTCTATATCCAAGCACTTACAGCAGAGACAACCTCAAAAGACCCCGTCATCGGTTTCACCCCAGACCCCACAGGACACTCGTACGATTAGGGGGTAGCTCGTAAGTAGCAAGAGAACGCCCCCCCCCCTGAGGTTCATCATTGCACATGCTTAGTGCACTCATTGTCTAGACAGCTCGCTGGTAATAAGGGTGCGTCTCTTGTGTAGCAGAGCCTCAATTTCGAGGTGGTGTTGACATCGCTTTCCTATTCAGTTATTAAAGTGATTTACATAGGAAAATACAAAATCTAACAGTTCACTTTGAAAGAATAGGAAAACATTGAATCCGAAAAAAATAAAACAGATTTTTATACTTCAAAAGTAAGTAGTTTAGTTTTTATGAAGCTATTAAGAATATGAATATAAATATGCATATGAATATGAAAGAATATGAATTCCAACCTTCCGCTCTTTTATTTAGGAAACATTATTTGGTTTGTTTGATTGACTTACACTTTTTCACCTTTTTGCATTGATTACTTCGCTATGCCATAGAGGATGGAGTGAAAAGTGTAGGTTAATCAATCGAAACTAATGTTTATAAATATATTTACTACTCACCTCTTCTCTTCCATTTACTAAGTCTACACTATGCTATCGTCTAAAGTCTAAACGTAGAGGTAACTGTATAAGCAAATGTGACTTGATTGGGGTAAACATATATAGCAGTGACATCAGCAGTCGAGTTGAAGGTAAGGACGGCAAACTGATGGGAATTGTTTTTTTTTTGCAACGAGTATGGCAGTTGATTTTAAAAGAGAAGTAATTAATTTCGTCGAAAGGGCAAGCATGTGGCTGAAAATTGAGTTTTTGAATGAAAATAATTAGTATACGTATTCTCTGGAAAATAAATTTGAATTCCTTCTAATGAATGTTAATAGACATAAATATAACTTCTAAATGAACCTAGAAAGTCAAATTTCAACCCAACTGACGTCACAACTGTCACGTGTGCAATGTAAGTACATACTTATGTTCAACTTTAAAAATACTTGGGAGATACTTGGGTACCTAACATATCCCCAACACATATGCGGCTTTTTATAATTATGTTACTTTAAATAGTGTAGACTATAGACCTTTCAAAAATCATTTTTAAACCAGTATTTTATCCAATTCTTTTTATACTTGGCAAACAAATTTAGTTCTGCTGCTAATGAAGGTTTATCAATTATTATTGATTTCTCTTGAAACGGGTAGCTTGAAAAAAATGACTTTTAATTAGAATTGTTAATTGGCAGTTTGGTAATACATTGCTCTGACGTAACGCCCTGATTTTCCCGCCATTGTTGTGCAAAACTTTCATTTAATATAAATTATTTTCTTAGCAATTAAAATAAGATATATTTGAAACCAGAAAAAAATTGTCACTCGCGATATCAACAGAATTTCTAGCTTATACTCTTCATTGTTTTTAAGTGTGTTTAGGAATAAAATATGTAGGGCCTAATTTATTTCGTTGTGAAACATCGCATCTGCACCTACTCGTAATAATCCGTCAGATTTGCGTACTATATAGGTACCACACCGGCAAAACTTACAAGAAGTATATTGCCCGCCCCGGTGATTTTCCGCGTCAACTTTGCCCGAGAAACTTCAATGCCTACAGCATCACCTCTAAAGTTCCCTCAGTTTCAGTAACCAAGCAAGGGAAGAACTTGAAATGGGAACTCAAACATCAAACATTAGTGTAAACGGAAGCAGGCAAACGAAAAGTACAAACGTTTTTCGAATTAAAGTCTGAAGTATAGGGCTCCCTTAAGTGACCATGGTAGACTCCTCCCAACCATCATTCGCTGTGCGGGGGGGGGGGGGGCGGAACTACTCCCACATGGAACAACCCCCACACAGAATAACTCCCACATTATGCAGTCCCGGAGGTAGCCGAGCAGTGCTGCGTGGCCAATTATTAATATTGACTTTGATAGGTATATAACACACCTAATTTGCATTACATGTAATGGGCTAATTTGCATTACATGTAATGGGAATGGGTTAGCTTAGGTAAGTGTGCATATAACGGTCAAAGCAGCACTCCGTGTGGGGGTTGTTCCATGCGAGAGTTATTCCGCGCGGGAGTTGGTCCGTCTGGGGATACTCTTCGATGTGACCTTGACGAACTCTCCACTAGAGCAACCTACTCGAAATGGTTCATGACGATAGTTTGAGCTCGAAGGCAGCGGTCGGGTGCTCAGTATTTATCGCTTTAAGTATTTAAGTATTTAAGTCATACGTGCACGTGGTAAGTTCTACCAATCTTTGGTTCTGTAATTGTTCTGTTTGGTTCTGTAAGTTTGTAATCTTTGGTTCTACGACTTACATCATGGCCTGTTTTGTTTTTTATATTACGGTTAGATCTCGTTTGAACCAGTTCTGTTCAGGTTTGTGTGATAATGATGTAAAATCAAAATTTGAAACAAGCCTCACGTATAGGAGCAAAATGGATGTCGACCGGAATATTTCCCTTAATATTTTCTTCATTATTTATTTTCTGGCCCATGGAGGTTTTTACAGCCGTGCGCACGCAGAGGGTACTGTATTACGCTCTCTGTTGAACTTGTGTACGTGCTTCACAACAATAACATATACGCTCATTACATAGGCGAACGAGTGACCTTGAGTTGCATAGTAGAATAATGGGTTCGCGGGCCCCACATCTTTATCAGCGGTGTTTGCATGGAATTCCCCTCAACGTATCACAAGTGAAGTATGTAGTATGTAGTATCATTGAGTTTATTAGAACAAACTCAATGGTAGTATGTAGTATATAAGTACGTACGTTCGTATCTTAACATCAAAGGTTTTCAATAATTTATTTGTGAGCACAATCATGGGAGAGCATCTACCTCAGATAAAATAAATACGATTTTTTTATTTAACTTTTATAAAAGTGTTTAAAAACGGAGTACAATGAATAAAACCATCAAGTATACAAGTAAATCATTGAGAAAAACACGACACACATAATATGAACCAAGCAATAATCCCAATAAAGCATGCAAGCACAACAACAGTAGAATGGGATAACCTCCGATATTCAGTGAAATGTCAGTTTTGATTTTTTGAAAATATTATTAATATACTTACTACGTTCTTTTATTTGAAAACCACAGAGACATATAATGCTTCAGTAACGAGGCTCATTTTAAAAGGTGTTTGTAATATCTAGTGCATATACTTGCCCCGAACCCCGAACAACATGAAAGCTTCGTAGCCAAGCGGCGAGCCCCAATCTCCAACACCGACCGCTGATAATTGGTTACCCACGAAACACTCGTCTATATGACGAACGCATAGGTAAGGTTGTTTCAAAGCAAGTGTTTATTTTTTATTTTTGTGGAAAACACAGTTTATTAAATAATAAACGATCAAATTACATACATTGTGTTTAACTCAACAATTTTAACATAAAAATAATACAAACACATAATTATTAGACAGTTCATATAATAATGGATATATAGGGTCTACAATGAGGAAAAAAAGTTGAAAAACAAGGCAATTGTAACATGGGAAGTAGTAGTATAGTAGGAGTCGATGAGGTCATTGCCAAAATGCAGAGCGACGAATGCCAATATGGCTTACGTTAAAAAACAACGCTGGAATCTCAATGCCTTTCACACTGTACACGTATGGCTATAATGAAATAGAATGAAATGAAATGGAATTCCAACATGATAAAATGATTGCCGAAATATTATTTGGTCTGACTATAGAATTTCCTTATTGAAATTTTGTTTGGCTTCTTGGTGTTGGTGTACGAAAAAATGCCTTGTTGTTCGTTTGTCTTGCCCGTGGTGTAACCGGATGAGATTAGGCATATCGGCATAGGAATGTCTTGTTGTTCGTTTGTCTTGCCCGTGATGTAACCGGATGAGATTAGGCATATCACGGCTCTGACATAATAGTTGTTGACGCGTCCTCGCGTGCAACCTCCCTTATCGCAGGCCAACGCACCTGACGCAATACCGGCGCATACCCAGTTACATCAGACACCTCAATCGTAATTATTATTTTTTCTATCTAATATATTTAAATTAAATAAATTCGTATTTATAGAGTGTACCCACTCATTAACAAGACTGATTTTAAAACCTGTAGGCTCTGAACACCATCGACGAGTGAGCGATAACCAATCAAAGATCTGTATTTCAAATATGAAACATATGAATCAGTGAATTGTTATCATTTGCCTTTACTAATTTTACTCTACTCACCGTATAAGCGGAGATATTGCAACAGTGTAGATGCTGATGGCATAGGCGATCTATAAGGCATGATCTACCAAATGTCAGTACAGTACGACCTCGATTACCCGAGCTCCGATTACCCGAGACTCCGTGTTATCCAAGCTGCTTTCAGGCGCCCTTTTTTTAATTCCTGTCTTTTTTTCTGAATGTCATGTTTGTATTTTGATCGTCATTAATAAATTGTTTCATCTAGGTTTAAAGGGTCATTCACTCAAATGCTTCCTCAACTTGAAACCAGGCATTCACTCGCTTCAGTCTCTCCAATCCCATGACATATTCATGAGCCTCTTTTTATCAATTGTGCAGTCAAATACCATATATAAGTATTTATTTTTATGTTCTTTTAATAGTTGTTAACAAGTTTTATACTTAAAATATCATTTTCATACTGTAGGGATCTGCTGGGAGGAGATTAACAATACATCAATGTCACAATTATCATCTTTTATCTAAACAAAATTATCTAGATAATATGTTTACAAATTATCTTTTTATCTTATTAAGCGAGCGAAGCGAGCGTTTCCACTTGACTCTTATGGCACTTCGTTCTGTTTTTTTGTTTGTTTTTTTTTTTTTTTTTTTTTATGTCCGTCGATAGCGGTCGAACGGAAAGTCCGATCAACTTGAAATTTGGACCATCCACAAGCCTCGATGTGGATTGAAGGTGTATAGTTTTGAGGCAAAATCGTTTGAAAAGTTACAAAGTTACACCATAGTTACTGCAAAATATTTTTCTGAAACAAAATGGCGGCAAAATGTGAGATAGCCAGATTTTTCTACAGATTTTTCCGATCACGAATATGTTAATGTAATGGCGATCTGATAAATAGTGTCAAAGTTACACGAAAGTTACTCGAAAATATTTTTCTAAAACGCAGTAACGGCAAAATGTGAGGTGGCTATCTTATAGTAAATTTTTGTCCGGTCACGAATATACTAATGTAAACGCGATCCAATACGTATTAGAGGCAGAAATTACATTTCTATTGCTGTCAATAAGTGTTAGTAACGGTGGCGGACCGTATTGAAAACATGACCACGAAAATTCTTAGCAACGCACATTGCACTGCATACAACAATGTCGGAAAGTATAATAGCCATGGAAATAAGAACAATTTTTGCAATGCGCATTCTTGAATTGTTGTTAATTGTTGTTCGTATTAGCATTGAAAACTTTTCGCCAGAAAGTTCGTAGATATTGACGCGCTCGCTTATCAACGCGTCAAACAGAGCGTTTTCCTAGTCTAGATAACTTTTTAAAGCATTATCTTTATCTAAGAAATAAATTATCTGGTTACAACAGTGGTTAGAATTGCTAATGGCTGGAATCGGACCGGCGACCTCCTGATTAGGATAAGAGCTTTACAGTTGTCATCTCTTTCGGTGGAAACCGTATAATGCGTCTTCATATTATATATGTGTGTGGCTCAGAGGCTGTAAGTCCGCATATTTGCCAACTAGCACAAATTACTGTGGCTGGATGCATTTCCGCAGTTGGAAGCAAACTATTGTCTTCGTGTGTGTGTTTAATTACGTGATAGTGCTTTAATTAAGCAATAATGGAATTTAACATTGATTTGCACCATTTGACATCATTCAGCTAATGACGGTTTCAAACACATACATAATATACATATTGACTTAAAACACACATATTTAATTTAGTTTTCAATTAAATTTAACCGAAGGCCAGTTCTTCAAAGACTTAAATCGCACAAATAGTCTATTTTTTCATTTGTTTGTGTATCAAATTCTGAATGATTCTGAATACTGACATTACCATGTAAAGCGCTTTAACCCTTTCGCTGCGTTATTAAAAACTATGTCGGGAAAAGTACTCAAACACACTCCAAAAATAAAATAATTTATTTTACCTACTTTTTGTTTTTACTGGTCTTATGCTGCTGCGATCTAGCGGTGAAAAATGAGATTTTTGAGAAACAACTACAATAGTCGAACATCGCCTGTTAGCCTAGCTAGAGTCGAATTTCGAATTCAGTGGCTACTTTCCTACATCGAGCTTCGACTATTATGTCAGTCCCTGTAGCGAAGGGCACCTCTACGTCAAAAACCGCACATAATCTTTATTTTTTATTTATATCTCAAGAATAGACTTCGAAATCGAAAATATGAATCAACAGCGCACTGTGGGTGGTTTGGTAAGCCCTACATACTGAATGCTCAAAATGTGTCTTACATCATAATCTGTATGGTTTTTATTTATAACTAATTAACGATTCAATAATCGAAGTAACTACGCTAATTGTTATAATATTTCATTCAGTCCGTAGGGCTTGCCAAAACACAGTTTGATGCTGATTTAGATTTTCTATTTCTTGTTCTAATCTTGAGATATAATTAAATAATGAAAATTGTCTGTGGTTTTTGACGTAGAGACTTAACTACCCCTCGCTCGTCAGTCGTCATACGAGAATTTTGCCACCGGTGAATGTAGCTTGTAGGTGAATGTCGCCAGAGGGTGGTTGGAGGGGGGGGGGGGGGCGCAGATGTACAGGGAATAACGAACAATAAACAGCGTTTACTAGTGTTTTATTCCTCTACAATCACGTGTGCACATTGAACAATAACTGCGCGTTGGTGCAGTGACTGCCTGAATATCGGCAGCTGTACCGCTATCGCTTCTTGCACTGCACAGCAGTCTGACCTGACGGGGTAAGTTCGGTCCACGGGGCCCGAGATTAAAGTTGTAAACTTCCCCTAACGACCCCGCGTGTAAGTGGGTCAGCCATTCATTCCACCTGCAATAAAGATTATTACTTTACATATGAGGGCGTATACAAACACCAACTTGCAACGGCAGCGGTATGTGGATTAATGTGGACACGAGGGTGAGATAAGGCAATTAATGTGATTGGAACACAATCAAAATTGGCATATCCCGGATCTATTTTTCTCATTATTCGTGCAAGAATTTGTAGACTTTTATTTGATGCAACTAATTTCTCGCGTAGGTTCTATCTACAATATGTATCTATATTTATAGATACGTTTTGTTAGCATTAATTTTCTCCAAATGTAGCGTTAGTAACTTTAAATTTAGCATTTTGTAGTATCTAATTTTTCCTTTTGTCAAAACCTTGAATATGAGGAGGTTTCTTGCATTTCCAATGGAAAATGATGTGCAGATATTTAAAATCAATTCAATTGTAAGTACTAGGAGCACCTTATTTTTGGTAAAATTACATTTTTTTTTAGCGTTTTCAAACATTCGTTTTACCGATTGAGCATCTGAAACCTGAAGCGCTAAAAAAAGTGTCTCTATATCGTGATAGGAATTGCCATACAAGTTTACTTGACTGGGGATCGAACGCAGAACCTCCAGCTGCAGCTAGCTATCGGTGAGACCCTAGAAGGTGCCAGTGGTTTGTGATGCCACAATATATTGACACAATACATACACATACACACATAGGCTATATTACACAAACACATTGATACATTGTCGGTTTTAATAGTAGGTGACCACTAAAACCTATTATGATCGTGTAAAACAGGAATGAAAAAATACGTCAGCTGGGAATTAAACCGTTGAGTGAGAAATTTTCTCACTCAACGATTAAACAAAGTTCGGCAGATTCCCGCACAGTAACTGTGAATGCACGACGTTATCTTTGCTGCGACTACTGAGCTGTTGTGCTCTACTCAAATTATACAAGATGCATTCTGGTGGCAAGAACATAAACTGTTAGGAGGAGTTTTGCTGTCAAATATTCATTGTTGTTTTATTGTTAGATCATCAATGGCGCATATAAGGAGGATGCTTAGCAGCGCTATCTATTTGTTAGTTTGAGCATGGATTCATAATAGTACCTTTCCATCAGGGTCTAATCTAATGGGCCCGTGCAATGTATCCATGATCGAACAATATCATGCAATCTATCTGTTTCCAGTTCCTTGTTGAACCTTCGTTTTGCGTTTCCAAGGGTAACGTTTTAGTTTCTATTAAGCTCGGTTTACACACTTGAACAAAATCAAATCAAGCCAAAAGTATTACAGCGTTCACACACTTTCCTAAGCCATTGAGAGACGATGTTTTATCAATCCGGCCAATGGTAGCGATTAAGTAAGACAGTTACGAAAATAAAACCTTAAATCTTAAATAAGTGTGTAAATCTCCCTTTAATTCTAGTCAATGTTATATTAGAAAAAAACAACTTTAGAACAAAACTTCGGACTATTATTGTATATTATTAATATTACTAAGGAGTATTAATTGGCCAGTAAACACTGCAGCCTTTAAGTGAATGCGGATGTATTTGGTATTTCTGCTGAAGCATTTTGATGAAATAACATATTTAATGTTAATGTTATTGCTGTGTGCTATATGTAAATGTTGAATTTGTTTTTTGCAGAAGTCACAACAATTTAAAACCCCAATTGTAAACATATATTATATCATACATTTATTTTTGAGAGAAATTCCTAATAGGAGATGGGTTCAAAGCTAGTTTTATGATAAGATTAGTATGAAATAAAGTGGTGAATTGTGCATCCTCGGATATAAATAAATCAAGTGTGTATAACGATATATTCTGTTTTGACACTTCTTCGGGATTCTTCGGGGTCGTGCACATCACCAGAAGTAGCTCGTTTGGAGTGTTTGCATCAGTCTGAGGCGCAATAGTTTCAGTTTGGGTTAACCGTTAGTTAAAAACTTTTCAATCGTACTGAAACACTACCGAGGTATTTCGTCTACACGTTAGCATATTTGAATAACTCTCTACTCTACTTTTCTACTCTATTATTTAGTAATCTGCTTAGAAAGGTGGTTTTAATTTAAGTGTTTATCAATGAAAACGTCGTTGTTATCTCCGGGTTTAATACTGAAAATAATGAGCCTGTTAAACCTAAGTCTTTGTTGATCCTCTTAATTATTTCAACGAAACCCTTCCCCCTAATCTTGCTTAGCCCATAATTACGTGCGCGAACTGGGAAGTTAGTATTATCGAATCCCGTTACACGATATTTTATCACCCATGCATTCGAAAATATAATTTAGCAGCAGCAACTGGAATGCGCTGCTGCTCTATTAACGACATCACGTTTGTTACGGCCTCCTCACTGCGTCACTGCCACATGTATTTGAGGCCGCGTGAGGAGACGCACTTTTAACGTCGCCATTTCTTATTCCGGACAGTTTAAGTAGTAAGTTCGGGATTGAACTGAACGTAAATTACGACTTGGTTACGATTCGGAATGTCTTCTATCTCACGTACAAGAAATACTCAAGCCTGGTAGTGTGTAGAAATACAACATTTGACTCAACCCCCGTTAGGGGGGGAGATACTGGTGAAATTATATTTAAAATAATGATGCAACGTACCAAAAATGTGCGTGTTTTTTACAGGTGCTACAAAAGGTGAATAAATACTAGCCTTGTTTAAAGCGTGATTTGTTTTAAAGAAAACACCGTTTTGGGAAAAATTGGCAAAGACCTTTTTTATGTAGTAGGCCTACATAACTATAATTACAGTACATAATGCAAAAACCGCCACTCATATTTTTTCAAAATAAGTTTGTTGATATTAGTCCCGCTTTAATTCAATTTTTAAGGGCCCTAAATACCTCCTTAATTTGAACTACAAAATTTTGAATTGAAAGCACGTTGACATTATAGTCATGGACTATGCAGCTACGGTATTTGTTTACAACTTAGCAAGGTCCACTTGATATCCGCTTGGAGCGCGCCCGCTTCGAGCTTCGAGCCTCCTCCGCTAGGGAGATCAAGCAGACCTTGGCAGCTGGTAGCGCATACTGTGGGGTCCTAATGAACTATACACTTGTAGCTGCAAGCCAAAATGTGAAATCAAAAATACATAGTATGTAATACAAACATATAACAACACCAAACGAAAAAAAAATAAACACACAATATACACGAACAATGTAAACATCACATTACAACAAACTTTCTATTTTTAAGAAAAAATTGTATTTAATAATTATTTTGCTTCCTGAACATTTTAATTTCTTTGATAAATTTGCCTTTTGCATTCGCATCTTGAATTACAGTACAGTTTTTGATATGCTATCTCGCTTCCACGCGACGTAAGACATGAGCGCTATAGTCTCGTCATAGTGTGCATGAGCCCAGTTTGTCTTGAGTACGGCACGCCTGTAATTGCCGTAGATGCTTCTAGGCCCACTGGGTCAAGTTAATCCCGTCGCCGCAACGAGCGCTAATCCCACTCACCCAGTGAAATAAAGGCCGAGATTTCAACGGGGCGACCGCACTCGGGCGATAAGGAGATTAGTACTACAACTGACCACGGGCTCTGGGAGCGCCACCCTCGCCTCACCTACCTCTTTACATTCAATAACACGTTTTGTTTGCAAAGTGCAATAACGTGATTGTGGTAGACCGACCCCCGGCCGACGCAGTGACCCAAGCAGAGGATAAAAATATACTGACCATTCAAAGTTATTTTATCTTTATAGCGAAAGGTGCTCCAACGTAGCTATATACGCTCACGCTTACGACGTAGTCGAGTGCAGACTTCATGTTCTACTTATCTAGTTCCTACCTTCCACTTGAAACCGGTCCATTAGGGATAATTTGCGACCTGGGTTGGTTACCTGTAAATTCCTGACACAGCGGGGCGTGACAAGGAGGCTTGTGCATTGTGTACTCTACTAAGCGGAATAGGGAACACGCGTATGAAAATTTTAATCGATTTTTAAATACCTTGTATCTCATTTAATAATGTTGTGTCTTTGAATTTTGAAAAACGGATCAGTCTATGCCTCAAAATAATTGGTTTAGTAACGATAAATAAAAGGGCGCGAAAAACGAGCCGCCGCCATGTAGAGTGGATTTGACGTCATGGTTTTGTACTGTGTACGCTCACCGCCTCAGCGATTGGTCTGTTACGCCACGTCTACTGAATCATTGCGTCACAGCCACCTGTACGCGTTTCAGATCCCCGAGTTTAAACTTCAATAAATGTGACCACATTAAACCTATTTAAAATTTTCTTTTTTACTTGGGACTTGCATTAATATAGTTGTGTATCATATACGATTGAATTAAGTGCTTGGTTTAACAAAAAAAATCGTACGCGTGTTGCCTATACTGTGAAAAACCACCATAAATCTGGTGACTTTCGTTGAAACAACGTGTATGAATGCGTGCTGGATAAGGATCTGAGGTCAGTATGATAGTTATGTTGGGAATAGTTTACCTTTCTCATCATTGATGCTCAGCTTCTAACTATAACAAACGGTCGTAGTGAAAGTTATAATGGTGTTAAACTCAGGGAAAGTATCACTGATTAGTGCAAAATTACATTTCTCAGGCGATAGTCTATTAAATGGTTTCGGATCTGTATACAGCTATATCCGATATTGAACGTACTGAAAATAGCAAGTGTAACCCACCCACGCACTGTTACAAGTTTTTCTGTGGCTCCTTGGTCTACTTCTAGTTGTTTATTGTGTGGGTTTATTCCTCATTCCAATGCAGAAGGTCGAAGGATCGATCTCCGTTTTGTGTTGGAGTTGTTTTTTAACTTTGGATATCTAGTTAATTCTATCTACATGATGGTTGGTGTACATGTAAACGGTGACTTTGGACCGTTACAGCAACGAAGCACCATAATCAATATGTACGTCCCCCCCTGAAATAAGTGTTTGTAACTGAATGGATGGATGGAATACAACTAGGAATGTATGAATTTATTTTATTTCATTCATGCATGGGTGTTTACTCAATTTCAAACATTAAGTTTATTTACCCCGGTCAGACAATGAAGTGTAACCATACATGGCAATGTCTCATGTAACCATGTTCACGTTGCAAGACTAGCGTCCAAACAGAACACACAAACACGTTTACTCTTGGCTCAACCACTGGAGAAACGTATAAGTAATCTTTTTCGCGTCTCCGTTGTCGTTGGGACTTGGGAGTTTTACTTTTTGTTGATTTCTGGTGGATAACGCTTCACGAAATATTAAACCAGCTAATTGACGAGTGGTGATAGGCGGAGCTTGCGCCAAGTACTGTGTCACGTGACTAGCAGTTGGGAAAAGTCCCTACTGTCCGGACGGATCCACGCAAAACACATCCACACTTATCTCGTTCTAGCTGTTATAATATTCATTTTTAAGATATATCCCGAAAAACGTATTTAGTTCACATACCAGTGGTCAATATAAAGGTTATTTCAAAATTATAGACGAAGTAGTTAACTTGTTATAACAATTCACGCACTGAAGGGGATAACATGAGCAAGGTGTGTTTTGTTTCTTCAACTTCCACTGGCGAAAAACTAAAGATCGGATTTGGACGAGAGTTTCTTAAGAATACGTACCAATAATGTGAGAAAATAAGCAAATAAACTTTCTAGATAGAAAATGCCCAGAACGAAAATTCATAGCATTCACTAATATGCAAGGTGCTTGTTTCACGGTCAAAACCACTACTTTTGCGGCCAAACCGCTACACCCTGCATATTATTGCATGCTATGAATTTTCGTTCTGAGCAATTTCTATCTAGAAAGTTGATTTGCTTATTGTCTCACATTATTGGAACACATGCTAAAGAAGCTCTCGTCAAAATCCGATCATTAGTTTTTCGCCAATTGAAGTTGAAAAAACAAAACACGCGTTGCTCATTTTTTCCTCTAGATGCGCGAATTGCTATAACAAGTTAATTACTGGGTCTATAATTTTGAAATAACCTTTATATTGACCACTGGTATGTGAACTAAATACGCTTTCCTATAGGTTTTTCCTGAAAAGTGAATATTATAACAGCTAGAACGAGATAAGTGTCGTACATTAAGCGCACGAAAGCGTAACAGTTAACGGATTTGTCCCAACTATGGGCGCCACGTTCCTTCGTGACGTCAGGGGCCGGTAAATCACCACTCGTCAATTGGTCAAAATAAATAACTCTTTATTCAACAGACGCTGTGTATACATATAATCAAAAGCAGAACATTGTTGCCAGATAGATCTTGATAAGATGTCCGTCTGGGCTCAACAGTAAAGTAGTTCCACAGCAACGTTGTGAATGCTGACGTCATAGATGAGTGAATCATCGGAACCAATCAACTGACGGCTTTTTAAAATACTGACATTGGGTTGGCTAATGTCTCACTCACCAATCAAGTCACTATTCACAAAGTTGGTGTGGAACGACGTTGGTATTATCTGTACACAGCGTGTCTATATAACGTAGTTGGTCTGTCTGTTATCAGCTAGGCGGCTAATTGAATCAACACAACTATCCTATCACACCGCGTCGCTTCCATCGCATCGCTCGCTCACATAACGTAGCGTAGGTTCGCAGTACTTAGAATAATTTGTCCATTGTGGCAGCAAAATAAACCGGGTGGTTCTCGTTATTTATATTTCGTTGTTATCATTGCATTCAGTTTGCGCACTTGGTCGGCACGAGTCTGCGCCTGGATTTAGAGAAGAGTGGTCACTACTGACCTGCTCACTACTACTACTTCACTACTACTCACTACTCACTACTCTCACTACTACTGGTCACTTGAGTAGTAGCACTGGCCTGATGGTTTGGCTGTCTCTACAGTGTTTCTTATGAATTGTATTCAATATAAACATAATATAACGTTGAATTTGAATATAAATCTGGTCTTATCATCAACAGTGGTAAAATGAAAAATGTGTAATGACTGAGTAATGACTACACATGACCGACATTTAATTAACTAATTAATGGTTGAATAAATTAAGGAACAAAATAATTCATAGATAATATAATATATATGTATATATAAATAATAATGAAACAAAGGATTTGGGGAATACAAAAATATCTGGAACTAAATCTGAACGCCATTTGAATTTGCTTGCTCATCTGACGCTAACTGAGACGTTATACAACATTGAGAGGTACGCACTGCAAAAGCATAATTGAGAGCTAAATAAGCAAGTGGCGTTCTCATTCTACATACAGTTCTCACACTACATACAGCGACGACAATCGAGTTAGCAGGCGACCAGGAACCTTTCAATTTTATACCCACTCATTTTGTTTAGAATTTCTTCAAAAATACTTCTTCGAGTCGTCCATTTGTGTTTTTAAATGTATAGTGAACGATACTAAACGACGAGTGTCCTTTGTTTCAGGTACGTGCCATAATGTAACACGAGATGTACAGATTGAGCCATGGACTAGCTGTGAGTAACAAACCATGGACTAGCTGTGAGTAAACACAACCACGGACTTGCTGTGAGTAAACACAACCACGGACTTGCTGTGAGTAACAAACCATGGACTAGCTGTGAGTAAACACAACCACGGACTTGCTGTGAGTAACAAACCATGGACTAGCTGTGAGTAAACACAACCACGGACTTGCTGTGAGTAAACACAACCATGGACTAGCTATGAGTAAACACAACCATGGACTAGCTGTGAGTAAACACAACCATGGACTAGCTATGAGTAAACACAACCATGGACTAGCTGTGAGTAACAAACCATGCACTAGCTGTGAGTAAACACAACCACGGACTTGCTGTGAGTAACAAACCATGGACTAGCTGTGAGTAAACACAACCACGGACTTGCTGTGAGTAACAAACCATGGACTAGCTGTGAGTAAACACAACCACGGACTTGCTGTGAGTAAACACAACCATGGACTAGCTATGAGTAAACACAACCATGGACTAGCTGTGAGTAACAAACCATGCACTAGCTGTGAGTAAACACAACCACGGACATGCTGTGAGTAAACACAACCATGGACTTGCTGTGAGTAAACACAACCATGGACTAGCTGTGAGAAAACTGATATCATGGACAGCCATGGACAGCCAATATGTACACGTATGAAATAGAGCAAACTCACCCCTCAATCAAAAAACAACAGTAATATTGATGATCACTTCTTTTATTTAGTGAACTTCTTCATTCACTGGTGTCGTCTAAAGCAACTCACTTGTTATAGTATTGCTAAAGTCGCTCCACAGCAACTTTGGGGCTGGGGACGTCACAGATGAGTTAGGCTTGGCCAACCAAATGTGAGTATTGGTGAAAGCCGCCGCTGATTGGCTCGACACGCTCACCCTGTGACGTCCCCAGCACCAAAGTTGCTGTGGAGCGACTTTAATAGTCATTGACCAAAGAGAGCATTTATGTCGACTGCAAAGCAATGTGACTAGGCCTATATAGTTTGTTCTCTATCCGTGTAAGAAAAAGAAATCGAAACACGTTTTGAAAGAAAAATGTACGGTTTGTGACTCATCCGACACTCGACTATTTCTAGAGGAAGTCCATACGAACGTTTAAGTTTGTTTTAATGATTTGATGGTTGCTTATTGCGTTAAATGCTTACACAGAAAATCACGACGAATTAAAGGATTTGCGGAGGGGTGAAAAATTGGCTGTAAGGCTGCATTTTATTGAAACTCCCTTATGTAAAGTCGAAGTGGTGCAGGACACACTTATAGCTATTAGCAACGTGGTTTTCGAATGTGTCACACATAGAAATAGATCGATAGTACTAGTAGTCATAGATAGTGACACTTCAAGTTGGTAGGCTTGAGGCAAGGCTAGTCTTAGTCAGAACATGTACAAAGTGGTTAAGTTCATCATGTATTCTTTTAGAATTAATACATAATAAACATTATTGAATCTTGAATCAACTGCACGTGGAAGAAAGGAAGTCCTTCAATCAGAATTCAAAATACGAACTCTAAAAAATGTATGTAAAAAAGTAAAGCTTCATATTCTGTCTAGCACCAACAGGGGAATTCCAAAAATAATTCGACCTTATAATGTAACCGGATTTCAAGTAAGGGATAAGATATCAACATTCCTTTGGAGCCTATACATTGAAATCGCATTTCTAAATTATTTCCTGTGTCCCAAGAGCATGACTTTGCTCCACAAAGGTTCCATAGAATCGGCTCTTTTAGTCGCCTCTTACGACTAGCAGAGTCACTCTGGGTCTATTCTATCCCGGGCCGAGATGGGTTCCGGTGTACAAGAGCACGACTTCGTTCCATGAAGGTTTCATAGCATCGCCTCTTACGACAGGCTTAACTCCCTAGTGTAGCCGGGGAAAGAGAAGATGCAGTTGGAAGACAACTATATGCGAAACAAGAAACAACCTAAAACTGTCAAACTAACACGGCATGTTTTCCTGGAGTACCACTCAACTTGGACCGAACAAACTTGGGTAGACAGTCGCACTCGCAGACGAGCTGGACCGAGTAGAGCTGGACCGAGTAGAGCTGGACCGAGTAGAGCTGGACCGAGTAGAGCTGGACCGAGTAGAGCTGGACCGAGTAGAGCCGGACCGAGTAGAGCTGGACCGAGTAGAGCTGGACCGAGTAGAGCTGGACCGAGTAGAGCCGGACCGAGTAGACCTGGACCGAGTAGAGCTGGACCGAGTAGAGCTGGACCGAGTAGAGCTGGACCGAGTAGAGCTGGACCGAGTAGAGCCGGACCGAGTAGAGCTGGACCGAGTAGAGCTGGACCGAGTAGAGCCGGACCGAGTAGAGCTGGACCGAGTAGAGCTGGACCGAGTAGAGCTGGACCGAGTAGAGCTGGACTGAGTAGAGCTGGACCGAGTAGAGCTGGACCGAGTAGAGCTGGACCGAGTAGAGCTGGACCGAGTAGAGCTGGACCGAGTAGAGCTGGACCTAGTAGAGCTGGACCGAGTAGAGCCGGACCGAGTAGAGCTGGACCGAGTAGAGCCGGACCGAGTAGAGCTGGACCGAGTAGAGCCGGACCGAGTAGAGCTGGACCGAGTAGAGCCGGACCGAGTAGAGCTGGACCTAGTAGAGCTGGACCGAGTAGAGCCGGACCGAGTAGAGCTGGACCGAGTTGAGCCGGACCGAGTAGAGCTGGACCGAGTAGAGCTGGACCGAGTAGAGCTGGACTGAGTAGAGCTGGACCGAGTAGAGCTGGACCGAGTAGAACTGGACCGAGTAGAGCTGGACCGAGTAGAGCCGGACCGAGTAGAGCTGGACCGAGTTGAGCCGGACCGAGTAGAGCTGGACAGAGTAGAGCTGGACCGAGTAGAGCTGGACTGAGTAGAGCTGGACCGAGTAGAGCTGGACCGAGTAGAACTGGACCGAGTAGAGCTGGACCGAGTAGAGATGGACCGAGTAGAGCTGGACCGAGTAGAGCTGGACCGAGTAGAGCCGGACCGAGTAGAGCTGGACCGAGTAGAGCTGGACCGAGTAGAGCTGGACCAATTAGAGCTGGACCGAGTAGAGCCGGACCGAGTAGAGCTGGACCGAGTTGAGCCGGACCGAGTAGAGCTGGACCGAGTAGAGCTGGACCGAGTAGAGCTGGACTGAGTAGAGCTGGACCGAGTAGAGCTGGACCGAGTAGAACTGGACCGAGTAGAGCTGGACCGAGTAGAGCTGGACCGAGTAGAGCTGGACTGAGTAGAGCTGGACCGAGTAGAGCTGGACCGAGTAGAGCTGGACCGAGTAGAGCTGGACCGAGTAGAGCTGGACCAAGTTGAGCTGGACCGAGTAGAGCCGGACCGAGTAGAGCTGGACCGAGTAGAACTGGACCGAGTAGAGCTGGACCGAGTAGAGCTGGACCGAGTAGAGCCGGACCGAGTAGAGCTGGACCGAGTAGAGCTGGACCGAGTAGAGCTGGACCTAGTAGAGCTTGACCGAGTAGAGCCGGACCGAGTAGAGCTGGACCGAGTTGAGCCGGACCGAGTAGAGCTGGACCGAGTAGAGCTGGACCGAGTAGAGCTGGACTGAGTAGAGCTGGACCGAGTAGAGCTGGACCGAGTAGAACTGGACCGAGTAGAGCTGGACCGAGTAGAGCTGGACCGAGTAGAGCTGGACTGAGTAGAGCTGGACCGAGTAGAGCTGGACCGAGTAGAGCTGGACCGAGTAGAGCTGGACCGAGTAGAGCTGGACCGAGTTGAGCTGGACCGAGTAGAGCCGGACCGAGTAGAGCTGGACCGAGTAGAACTGGACCGAGTAGAGCTGGACCGAGTAGAGCTGGACCGAGTAGAGCTGGACCGAGTAGAGCTGGACCGAGTAGAGCTGGACCGAGTAGAGCCGGACCGAGTAGAGCTGGACCGAGTAGAGCTGGACCGAGTAGAGCTGGACCGAGTAGAGCTGGACCGAGTAGATTCGTTCTGTTACTGAAGTCTTCAAGTTTTAAACGCCTAAGATGGGACGTGCAATCGGGCCAAGGCTAAAATTTTAAATTCAGTGTATGTGGCAATAACCGGCAGCAATACGAAGAGTTGACTCCGTAATTAAGACATACCGCGCACTCATAAGGTGAACAATTTATTTTCATATACGATTTGGGTTCCTAGTAATATTTAGTAGTTATATCTATGAATAATTTATTGATGCAAGTTGGGCATAGAATTAACAGTACAAACATGATCGTCTACGATTGAAGAACCTTTTTTTAGGCATTTTATTCTCACTTTTAAAGTACTACATATTTAATGTGAACACATTAATAATTGTAGGTTGTTAGTTTTATCTTCTATGAGTTAATCATATCTCATAACCAAACTTTTAAATAACTGAACTGACATAGCATCTTGGTAGTAAATAGTCTAGATTGAGTTTCTATCAGAATTGTTGAATATCTGATTGAAAGAGACAGGCAGGAATTTTTGATCTCCTCTGGAAAACACTTAGTTTTCCTTACGCAAAGCACAATATGGAAAGTTTGGCTCTATCTCCCCCCCCCCTCATTCTCTCTCACTCGTACTTCTCACTTTATGTACATTCACAAACTTCAAGAGAAAGTTCCCACTTCCTCATAACTTTTATTTTCCATCGGCTTTGAGGAACTGAAGTGAAAATTGATTTAATTTGAGATGAAATGTCGAATATTTTAAACAAGTGCACAGAGAGCGTTGCGAGCGATCCGGCCAACGGTCACTGAATATTGGATAAACACAACTTTCAACAATAAGAATTTCTAAGTCATTGAAAAGAATATTCATAGTTCCCACGTGACGTCACAGCGGCCATGATTGCGACACAATTGATGAGGACCAATCCGAGATCATTGGGAAATACTATTCAAATTTAATAAATAAACCTAATTTAGATTTTAAAAAGTAAACATAAGTAATACAAAAATAAAAAATTATCACACATCATTTTTTCTTTTCAAAAGCAGGCTGGATTTTAAAGAATTAAGAATTTATGTGTTCTACCACAACAGCCTTCAATTGTTTCTCCATGGCAACGTCAAAGTTTGGTCACAAATGTGGCCGCCACGCGCATAGACGTGACGTACGTGCAACCTAATGGGGATGAATGATGAATTGAAATGAATTGAACTGATGACAAACAATCAGCTGTCAAAATAATAAGATTACAACCATAGAAATAAAAACAAGTGTAGCAATAGTAACTGCTCGCCATTTAAACCTTTTAATGATAGACAACGACTAAGTGAAAGTTTTGTATGTGTATTTGTTTGTTTTTTGTTTTCCAAAATCAGAAGAAATTATTTTTTGACAGCTTGTTGTTTGTCCATCGATTCAATTCATTTGTTTCATTGTTGTCTTTTGGTGTTGAGGGAATATTATAATATCTTTGCTGGTGCCCTATTGTCAAAAACATATCAAATTGTCAAAATCGTAACCAAAAATTGCCATTTTGTAAAGGAGCTGCAATTTTAATTTTTAATTCTTAGGGAACATTTTATTTTTAAGTATGGTAGCTGTAATTCTGAACCAACACTTTAGTATGGTTTATACATTTTAACTGATAACAGGATTTTTTAAACTGCGTCAACTTGGTCAAAAAATTCGCGAAAGAACTAAAACTAAACACATTTTCACATTTTGCGGCAATAACTCGAAACTATTACGAAACTATTGCGGACAATTGAATAAATACTATGGAGTGAATGGATCCATCCTCTTTGGGGCTGGTTTCACTAACTTTTTATACTCCGATTAGCCAGTGGCAGTAAGCGAAGATTATCTACGAACAAACATGGCGACTGCCATACATTTTGAATGTAATGTTTGTTGAAACCATGGTTACTAAACCGAGATGACTAAATCGGAGTTTAGCGAAGTTGATGAATTGGGACCTATAGGGCACTAGCAACACCAAAAGACAATAATGGAACAAATGAATTGAACTGATGGACAAACAATCAGCTGTCAAAATAATAAAATTGCAACCATAGAAATAAAAACAAGTGTAGCAATAGTAACTGCTCGCCATTTAAAACTTTTAATGATAGACAACGACTAAGTGAAAGTTTTGTATGTGTATTTGTTTGTTTTTTGTTTTGTTTTCCAAAATCAGAAGAAATAATTTTTTGACAGCTTGTTGTTTGTCCATCGATTCAATTCATTTGTTTCATTGTTGTCTTTTAGTGTTGCTAGTGCCCTATACTAACAAATTTATTAATTTCTTTAATTTATTGCTTCTGCACGATTCACATTCAATGACATGAATACATGGAATACATTTCTATTCTAATACCGTGATCAATGCTTATACGTCTAACTGTACACGCCGATCGTGAAGAAGCATTGCCCCTTTTGTCAGCGCATTTTCGTGACTTCCTGTCAGTCCTTCACATTTCCGGTGCCAGTTGGGGCGCCCGCAGTATTTCACCCAGTCGGACAACGACTTCCGCTCGTATTTGCTACAGGAGCTGAGGTATGACCACAACCACACATATACGTGCATACCCATCATAATCGCCTTTGAAGAGGCATTCTACGGTCATACAGTCTCCTATAAGTAGAGCTCCGTATAATTCGTGATCGCGAAATCACATGATTGTTGTCAATATTGCTTTATTTGATAAAATTTCGACGTTGAATAGCGAGAGAAGTCCAAAAATAATAAAAATTAAAACGTGCAATTTTAAAATTGGAATTATAACGCAGCAAACAGCGAAATCTCCTGTTTTTCACGAAATAACTACGAAACTCGCAAAGCTACTGTATGAATTCATGAATTCTCATTTAACAGTGAACAAATTTTCCGAAACTTTAAAAAAAAGTCTTGTTCTCTTAAAATCAATCAATTTCGTTTGAAATGGAATATATTTTGGAATATTTTTCCATAGCGGGGAAAATAATATTTATTTCGCTAACTCGTTTTATTTTCGCAAACGTGTGAAGTAGGCGTAGCACGTTTAATTCGTTGATTGTATCGTACATTGTATCACGCTACACAGCTAAAAAAAAAGTAACACCACTAAACTCCGTTATCGTCGATTTTTAAAGTGAAATTTGGGGGGATAATATACCCACTTTCACGGGGATAAGTTATAATACTACCAAGTAGAAAACAGGTATATCCGTTTGTACAGTGGTGTAGCTCAACATTGCGGGGCCCGTGTGGAAGTATGTAAAAACGTTCAAATGTTCGGCCAAGCGCATGTGAAAAGCGCTGCCCACTACGGTAGTTGATTGTGGTGTCCGCAACGCCCCACAGATGGCGCACCGGTCTGCGGCCGCTAAAGCGCCACTCTACTCTCCAAGCACTGTAGCAGCGCTAGCAGTATATACAAGTGCTGCCCACTACGGTAGTTGATTGTGGTGTCCGCAACGCCCCACAGATGGCGCACCAGTCTGCGGCCGCTAAAGCGCCACTCTACTCTCCAAGCGCTGTAGTAGCGCAAGCAGTATATACAAGTGCTGCCCACTACGGTAGTTGATTGTGGTGTCCGCAACGCCCCACAGATGGCGCACCGGTCTGCGGCCGCTAAAGCGCCACTCTACTCTCCAAGCACTGTAGTAGCGCAAGCAGTATATACAAGTGCTGCCCACTACGGTAGTTGATTGTGGTGTCCATAACACCCCACAGATGGCGCACCGGTCTGCGGCCGCTAAAGCGCCACTCTACTCTCCAAGCACTGTAGTAGCGCTACCACTATATACAAGTGCTGCCCACTACGGTAGTTGATTGTGGTGTCCGCAACGCCCCACAGATAGCGCACCGGTCTGCGGCCGCTAAAGCGCCACTCTACTCTCCAAGCACTGTAGTAGCGCTAGCAGTATATACAAGTGCTGCCCACTACGGTAGTTGATTGTGGTGTCCGCAACGCCCCACAGATGGCGCACCGGTCTGCGGCCGCTAAAGCGCCACTCTACTCTCCAAGCACTGTAGTAGCGCTAGCAGTATATACAAGTGCTGCCCACTACGGTAGTTGATTGTGGTGTCCGCAACGCCCCACAGATAGCGCACCGGTCTGCGGCCGCTAAAGCGCCACTCTACTCTCCAAGCACTGTAGTAGCGCTAGCAGTATATACAAGTGCTGCCCACTACGGTAGTTGATTGTGGTGTCCGCAACGCCCCACAGATAGCGCACCGGTCTGCGGCCGCTAAAGCGCCACTGTACTCTCCAAGCGCTGTAGTAGCGCTAGCAGTATATACAAGTGCTGCCCACTACGGTAGTTGATTGTGGTGTCCGCAACGCCCCACAGATGGCGCACCGGTCTGCGGCCGCTAAAGCGCCACTCTACTCTCCAAGCACTGTAGTAGCGCAAGCAGTATATACAAGTGCTGCCCACTACGGTAGTTGATTGTGGTGTCCGCAACGCCCCACAGATAGCGCACCGGTCTGCGGCCGCTAAAGCGCCACTGTACTCTCCAAGCGCTGTAGTAGCGCTAGCAGTATATACAAGTGCTGCCCACTACGGTAGTTGATTGTGGTGTCCGCAACGCCCCACAGATGGCGCACCGGTCTGCGGCCGCTAAAGCGCCACTCTACTCTCCAAGCACTGTAGTAGCGCTAGCAGTATATACAAGTGCTGCCCACTACGGTAGTTGATTGTGGTGTCCACAACGCCTCACAGATGGCGCACCGGTCTGCGGCCGCTAAAGCGCCACTCTACTCTCCAAGCACTGTAGTAGCGCTAGCAGTATATACAAGTGCTGCCCACTACGGTAGTTGATTGTGGTGTCCGCAACGCCCCACAGATGGCGCACCGGTCTGCGGCCGCTAAAACGCGACCCCTTGCGGACGTGACCACAATTAGCTGCAGTTCAGTCCAACTCGTCGGAGCTCATTTGTTTTCGGGTGTGTAGGAATTTTTGTACCGGGCAAATATTCCGAATTAATTATTTTACTGTTGTTTTATACGCGAAAAAACATTAAGAGAGATAGCTTCGGTCATTACGGACGGATAAATTATTCGATACACGTAAAAATAAATAGTTCCTTGTTTTTCTTGTTTCTGTAATACTGGTCTGATATTTTTTGGCGTAGCGCACCGATAGCAGACTGCACGTGCCACTGGAACTTTGAGAAAAAGTTTTTACACCATCAAAGAATACCTTAGTGAATAGGCCTAAATGAACAAATAAACACAATTAACACTTGGTAATTACTAGATTTACTGTTATTTATTTATTCATATGATTAACTAATGTAGTCGTCCAGTAATTACTGTTGAAATCTGTGAGCAATGTATATTTGTATATCATTTATATGTTAATTAATTATAATTATTTAGAAATGTCTTGATGATGTCTATATGTGACGTGTACACTGTACAATGTACGGATAGTTACATGATTGCAGTGCTGGCCTAACTTTAGGACCACTAGATACGGCACGCCATTGGCTGATACGGACCTGCACATACCCTCGACTCGAAGAATTACTAAGGATCCCTAGTAAATAACAAACAACACTTGAGACCAAAATTTAGGCCCTGTCGGAGTTGGTCGTATCTTTGGTCAAGAACATAAATAGATGTTGTTTACTTACATTAACATGCACATTTATCTGTTTTTAGAATGTGGAGGTATTAGAAAACAAAACACTGAACTTTACAACACCGCCTTGCAATATTATATTATGTTATTATATTTTAAGTTATAATAGCTTATATAATAGCTTATATTTTAAGCTATTATTATAAGTTCACTGTGATTTCCACAAAAGTAGCTATTGGGCTGTGTAGTAGACGCACATACGGTACAGGGAATCCGGCCCCTCCGAATATTCTTTTTCCACCGCCAGTGCGGACGAGGGCGGACGCGTCCGCCCACTTTTTTTTTATGGAAAAGTCCTAATTAAATAGTCAATACGATGTTGTGATGGATAGACTGTAGCCTGCCTGCAGTCACTGTATACTATGTGCCGACTGGACTTTCCTCAGCTACTTGACAAGTATGTGCCTGCTTGATTGGCGGGAGTGAGGGTAGGTAGGTATTTTTGTTTTCCTTTAAAGTCAAGCAGGTGACAAGAAAATGTTATCTTTACTTTTTACCATAGGAAACCGCTAGACGCCCCTCGACACCCATGTCCCTCTTGTGGCGGGACAGTCCCGATATTGAATTTTAGGCCCCGCGTCCCAAAATACTTTGTTGGAACGTTTCATTTCCCAGCTCGTGCTCAGTTACCAACATCCAAGTAGCTCTCGTCAATGTACCATTTCATTTTGGTTGTTTTCTGGTTTTTGCACTACAAAAACGACCGTATTTCGGTATTGCATCAAGTCCTGTATTTTTTTCTGAAACGCTCAGAAAGCACTCTTAAAGCCCGACTTAAAAAACTTCGTCTGCGGCGCTATTGTTGCGGTCTCTTCCCCTCAACCCCCCCGTGTTTTTTTGTTTTGTTGCCTGAAACTTGGTCTCCCTCCAGTTTGAGTTTCAAATATGTCAGTTATAATAGAACCCGATGGCTCACACACAGTTTGAAGCAAGTAACACATGATGCTGGCTGGTGGCTGCCCTGTCCACTAGTATAGAACCTGATGACTCACACACAGTTTGAAGCAAGTAACACATGATGCTGACTGGTATCTGCCCTGTCCACTAGTATAGAACCTGATGGCTCACACACAGTTTGAAGCAAGTAACACATGATGCTGACTGGTGGCTGCCCTGTCCACTAGTATAGAACCTGATGACTCACACACAGTTTGAAGCAAGTAACACATGATGCTGACTGGTATCTGCCCTGTCCACTAGTATAGAACCTGATGGCTCACACACAGTTTGAAGCAAGTAACACATGATGCTGACTGGTGTCTGCCCTGTCCACTAGTATAGAACCTGATGGCTCACACACAGTTTGAAGCAAGTAACACATGATGCTGACTGGTGTCTGCCCTGTCCACTAGTATAGAACCTGATGGCTCACACACAGTTTGAAGCAAGTAACACATGATGCTGACTGGTGTCTGCCCTGTCCACTAGTATAGAACCTGATGGCTCACACACAGTTTGAAGCAAGTAACACATGATGCTGGCTGGTGGCTGCCCTGTCCAGTAGTATAGAACCTGATGACTCGTGCACACGCAATCGGAAGGAAGCCGCGCGGCAAGGCCTAAAAGCTTCAAGCGAGGGGCTAAAAGCCAGCAGTGACATCCATTAGTAGGGAACACTGATTGAAAACTTATTCAATAATAGAACAAAAGAATAAAAAGAGAAGCTGTTTGTAATTATGAGACACATGGATGGATCAGCAATTAGGCGAAGTGATTGAAACACTAGATGTTCGCAGACGACGTTACTTCAATATCAATAAAGCACCATTACTCTTAATACAATTAAGAACAAATTGAATGAACTAATGTGATGAGCAGATTTATTTTTCAACTACTTAACAAAATTTGTTTTCATTGATTTGAACATCGTAAACAGCTTTGCTTGCTTGGCTTTGAGGCGAGCAACGTAAGAGTAGGGTGTGGCCTGGGCTAATATTAATAACAATACAAATTACAAGTAAGTGATTAATGAGAAATTTAATAGACGTGGAGCGAACGTCGAGAATAAGTAAACAAGTAAGTTGTTTAATGGGGTATGGTACACGTTGTGTCACACTACATGACAACTGAAATGTGTTAAGGGTTTGGACATCACGGACACTGGTAGGAGTGGCTATTAAAGTAGACACTATTATAATTAATGTTACAATATAACTAATACTAATCAACTTATACTTACGAGTAGAAATAATTATAAAGAAAAATAGAGATAATGATGGTTATTAATTATTGAATGGTCGAGGAAAAATTTATAGATATTTTAGACGCAGGTTGCCACGATTGTTTGAAGCACGCATAGGGGGGATGATTGTAGGGAATATTGTTTTTTTTTAGGGGGCTGGAGGGGGGGGGATTGTAAGACTAAGAATTCTCGTTTGGGAAGATAGCATCCCCCCCATTTGACCACTGACAGTAAGGTCTGTATGCATAGTCCATAGTCGTTCACATGACCATGTCGTTCCGTGATTGTGGTTGGGCGAGGCTGAGGAGAGGCTGAGTTGAGGAGTGCTTGAGTTTGAACTATGCATTCCAAGTAGAAGCGTTTGTAGCGTTGAGTAAATAGGGAAGAATCGCAACGCAATTGCCAGTTTGTCTCCCGCATTGTGCTACCTAACATACTTTAGTCGGGTAGTAAAAGTTCGCCAAGCGACACGATGACGGAGTTTTCGGCTGTCTTCGTATATCTTCGGTGAAGTAGCCGACCAATCAGGCTCCGTCATCGCGTCGCTTGGCGAACTTCTACTACCCAACTAAAGTATTTTAAGCAGTAAAAGACCGTACACAAACTGCCGATGGCGTGGGGCCTACTACCCTATATTACTCACTCAACGCTTGGAGGGAAGCAACGCATAGTTGGTGAGAGAGAACTTGTATTTCATCATGATTATGCTCGTGACTTTATTAGGTTAAGGCCTCTCCTCCTCATTACGTAAACCTTTGTTAGTACTTATTTTGTTCTTGTTTGGAATACATTCGGAAACATTCCAACTTCTTTAGTCCACTTAATACTCGAGCGCCATATTTTTATGGCCGTCTCCCGTGAGTCGAGGTGCGAAAACTATGTATTATACTAGTTTCAACGTAAGTAGTTGCGTACCAACCTCTGATCCTTATCTACTGCCCTGCACGCTGATTCTACGAAAACAAACAGATGCCTGGCGCTCTTTCATAAATTCGTAAATTTAGTGTTCTACTGAGTAGAGTGCACAAGCCTCATTAGTCACGCGGCACGCCCACTGTTCCAAGTAACCAACTGAAAGTCGTAAATTATCCCTAATGAACATGTTTTAATTAGATGTTAAGAAAGAGAGAAGTAGCACATTAAGTTGGTACCATTGGACTCAGCTGTTTCGTAAGCATGAGAATATTTAGTTTGGGGAAACTTGATATGTTGAGCTGCTCTGTCCTCGTTATCACAGCACTCGCCTCCTTTCCATCAAACACCTGTAAGTATGAGAATACTTAGTTTGGGGATACTTGATATATGTTGAGCTGCTCTGTCCTCGTTATCACAGCACTCGCCTCCTTTCCACCAAACACCTGTAGGCATGAGAATACTTAGTTTGGGGAAACTTGATATATGTTGAGCTGCTCTGTCCTCGTTATCACAGCACTCGCCTCCTTTCCACCAAACACCTGTAGGCATGAGAATACTTAGTTTGGGGAAACTTGATATATGTTGAGCTGCTCTGTCCTCGTTATCACAGCACTCGCCTCCTTTCCACCAAACACCTGTAAGTATGAGAATACTTAGTTTGGGGATACTTGATATATGTTGAGCTGCTCTGTCCTCGTTATCACAGCACTCGCCTCCTTTCCACCAAACACCTGTAAGTATGAGAATACTTAGTTTGGGGATACTTGATATATGTTGAGCTGCTCTGTCCTCGTTATCACAGCACTCGCCTCCTTTCCACCAAACACCTGTAAGTATGAGAATACTTAGTTTGGGGATACTTGATATATGTTGAGCTGCTCTGTCCTCGTTATCACAGCACCCGGCTCCTTTCCACCAAACACCTGTAAGCATGAGAATACTTAGTTTGGGGAAACGTGATATATGTTGAGCTGCTCTGTCCTCGTTATCACAGCACTCGGCTCCTTTCCACCAAACACCTGTAAGCATGAGAAAACTTAGTTTGGGGAAACTTGATATATATTGAGCCTCTCCTTCCTCGTTATCACAGCACCCGGCTCCTTTCCACCAAACACCTGTAAGCATGAGAATACTTAGTTTGGGGACACTAAATATATGTTGAGCTGCTCTGTCCCCGTTATCACAGCACTCGGCTCCTGTCCACCAAACACCTGTAAGCATGAGAATACTTAGTTTGGGGAAACTTGATATATGTTGAGCTGCTCTTTCCTCGTTATCACAGCACTCGGCTCCTTTCACCAAACACCTGTGAGCATTAGCGGATTTTAATAATATTCTATATAACATGTTGTCCACTAAAGTAAGTCAGTCTCATATATTATATACTTACGAAAGGAAAAAGCGCAAAGCAATAACTGTTTTTTTAACTCACATAATAACTCACCGTGAGGAAGAAAAGCTTTGTATAAAATACAATCGAGATTGACCGGAAGTTTTTAATTATTTCGTGTCAATTTTTAATTTAAGAGTTGCTTTAATACACAACCGTACAGATTTGACAAATATCGATCAATCATGTGGTGCGATAGCCCAATGATGCACGAAATAATGTGAATATTCTTACTTTTCACGGAGGGCTGCTGCAGTTGAGATATACCAACTGACCCATCAGCTTCAGCTGTCAATGTGGACAAATTGCTCCGTCACTTGCAGACCTTAGTGGAGTGGGGGCGTCGTCACTTCCTGTCTCCACCCCCTCACCCCCTACCCATTTATCGACGCTCACAACCATGTCATTCTCACCGACCGGGGGTGCAGTGTGTGTCGGCCTTCGACCATCTATGAAGCTGACTCAAGTGGGTTTTAATGTAAAACTATATGGGTAGTGGACATGCACTGTTTTCATGGTAAAACACGTTCCATCGACCATTGTTTATACATTAGTCAGTTACAGCATCACATGTCGAGCCACTAAATGACAAGATAATCTACATAGTTTATTTTCAAATGCATCTAACTAAATACATAAATTTATGCTTCTGATCTGTTTCTTGATGTAAGAAGAGACATGTTTTTCTTGGTGTGGTGTACTGTCTCTATGCGTAACACCTTTTATTTAAATACTATTTCAGTTACGAGAAATATCGTTAACCATGTTGCCGCTATAGTTTCGGATTAGGATACGTTTTGCCAAACCACATAAATGTAGTAATGAACGAATGGTTCTGTACCACAAACGTTCGAGCACGTACAACAACAAATAATACATATCTGTGCCACTTTAAAGCAATATTGAATTCAATTAAGAAATTACTACGGTAACTTCTTATTTTGTTGTGGCATAAAATACGTGTTAGAAAGAAATTTTTAGCGTGAACTACATGTAGCATATTAATGGGAAGAATAAAGTATTAAATAAATGTATACAAAATTAATTTGTTTATTGTCTATACCCACTCAGTTATAATAACTGATTTTTAGTGAAGGACTACATCTATTATGTGCTTCCTTGCTATGACGGCTCCAAAGTCACATTATACATGCAAAGTATACCACACACCTACCACAGTACCTATACACATAGATAAGTCAAATTCCAAAGTTCAAAAACCCAAGGCCGAATGACAATAAATGATGATTCGTTGACAATAAAGACACACATATATTTGTTTGAAACTGTGATCATACAAAGAGAAGTAAAATGATTGTAGAGACATAAAGTACAACATGTAAAATTCATATCTTTAACAAACAAGACGTAAAGTCATTCCACATCAACTTTGTGGATGCTGACGTCATAAATGAGTAAGGCATTGGCCAACCAAATGTCAGTATTTGGAAAAGCTACCCGCTGATTGGCCAGCATTCACAAGATTGCTGTGGTACTACTTTAAAAGGGACGTCGGTTACTCAAGAGTAATTCTAGTAATAATTTACTGGTTTAATATTTACATCACAACAGTGTGGACATAAAAGGTCGCCTATTACCAGCCAAAGCTCTGGGCAGCACTTAGGGGTGGTTGAGTGGCTCAGATGTGGCTGCTTTGTGTGTCTTGTTCGTGAGAGCCACAAAGGTTCATTACACGGGACTCTACGACCTTTGCTGTGCCCGATTTGAAGTACTAGCATTACCTTCTGTACTGCGGAAATAACGTTTTGAAATTATTTATCTATTTTAGTTTTCTTTCTAAACCTTAGTTTGATATTAAATGAATAAATAAAATAAATGCATTTGCATCTGCATTTAACGTTGACCCACTCAATTACAAGAAGAGATTTTTGACTTTGGGATGATTGACTTTTCTGTGATTATAGTGATATTTACCGTTCTGATTTTCAGACACGTGCATTTCATATTACATCAATATATTATTTAATTCCTTTATTATATCTCTATTTATTATTATATTTTTACAATTTTCAATTTAATAAATAAATAAAAAAAATAAAAGATGTTATCCCTCTCTATTGTTTGTTGTTCATGTTATCATAATTTCTGTTTGTGCTATATCCAATGTTATTGTTATTTGTTATTGTTTTTAATGTACTCATTCTATATTAACGAAAATTTACTAAATATTATTTCGACTTTTAAATGAGAGGCAAATTTGGTTTATTGGTGATCGAGCCATTCCCTATAAATGTATGGACTCCACTCCGTGCATCTAAAATAAAAATTAGGGTTCACTCTTCACACATTTCTTTAGGTATACGGATTTTAAAACACGAAAATACCTGGTGGAATAGTCGCAGCCTGTTAATAAGTGGCTCCACTAAACACAATGTCTGTTATTGATGTTTTGGTTGGATTTAAAGATAGGAAATAGGTAACGATCATAGGGTACATTCCGAGACCCCCTGTAAATGATGTAGTTCTAGCCACGCTAGCATCTGCTAGCCCGTTCTAGCGTCACATTTTGTCAAGTGTTTTGGAACGCCTATACAAGCGAAAAGATGGAGGCAATGCGCGCTAAATTTTGTAATGAAATGAATAAAACAATATTCTAATCGTTTCCCGATAATAACAAACACGAAATGAAAGATCATAAAATACTGCAAAGCTGGTGTAAATAACGGTGAAATTATACAATTCGTGAATATTTGACGAGCTTTTAAATAATTGCATTTTGAAAACGCCGCCACGATTTGTGACTGCCCTCGATCGAACCGTCTGGCGTTTTCATGATGCTATGCTGGCTCGGGAAGTAACGGAACGTTCACCCAATGATTTCCAGCAGGTTACGGAATGGCCTCAGCACGGAAATGGCATATTCAGCTAGTTTCGGAACGTACCCATACTTGTCTCCATAGGTACAACCAAGTATAAAGGTGAATTCACGACCTTGCGTGGCCGTGCATGCAGCGCCGTCCGTGCTGCTGCAGTAGTGCGTGGGAAGTTCTATGTGTTCACGACCCGGCCGGCACAAATGCGGTTTCACTGCCTAGGCCTATTGTATCACTAGGACTGCCGTATTACTAGGCCGATACATATAAATTCAGTGTTAAGAAATAATAAGATATTGGCGTAGGCCTAGGCATTACCTTGTAGGCTTTCTAGAACATAGAGAAATTCCTAGAATAGAGAAATATAGCATTCTAGGTTGCTTTTTGTGTTGTAAAAGACGCGTTCATGTAACTGTGTGTAGGGTTATGTTTGTTTTGATTTGAGCCGTGTTGCAGTTTGGTTGCAGTGATCACGGCCATCTAAATCGTGATATTGTTTGTTTCTGATTGGCTTAAAGCCTCGGTGGGTCAGTCGCCTTGGCCACAGCCAGTGTGAGCCATCAGAATATATACGATCTATGGAGGTATGACTTGCGTGCAGTGCTGCAAAAGTTGAATGTCGACCAACTTCGGCAGCGCTGCACTGCACTGCATGCAAGTCGTTTCTGATTGGTCTACCAGCCGCTGCACCGCGCTGCATGCACGGCCACGCAAGGTCGTGAATTCACCTTTATTCAGCAGCAGCGGTTTCGCTTCTGTACACCAAGTAGACTACTCAATGATCCGGCGATACAAAGATCCACCATCCAAGGCATGCATGGTATACTAGCCCCAACGTAAGTGGTGGAACTTACGTTGTGGTCACGTTATTCTCTTATCCAACATTCGTATTGATTGCCTCATATTGGATTCAATATTCACCATGGGAGAGACTGAGTTTGTATGTGAAGACTATTAATCGCTACACTTAAGTTGTTGTGAGAGTATATTTGCTTGATTGTCATTCATAACATCATTAATATAATGAAGTCACTGACGTTGGTAATTTCATTCGAGTCGTCTTTCATTGGCTTTCTCGGGGGCAACAGCACGCGAAGGCATCTTATTAGATTAGTAGTCTACGACGGATTCATGCTATTCTCCATCAGCTCTCACGTTTATCTAAGGAATATAGACGAGTCTCGCTCTCTCTCTTCAAGAAGCTGTGATTGTTGAAAGAGATGTTGAGCTAATGAAGACAGTGGATGAAAATAGCCAACAATTGGCAAACTGGCTCTGAAATATTGGATATTCATAACTTTATGGCTAGTTGAGTTGGTTATTTTTTTTTCGATGTTGCAGATCTCTTGAATGGAACCAGTACTAACGATGAACATTTCAGCACTTGCAGCACTAACGAATAAAAACATAAAAATGTAAATTTTTCATAACTTATAGGACTATAGCGTAAGTTGGCTGTAAACGAATGCTTAAAAAGATTGTAAATCTCTTTCCAATTATTATTGGAGTTTAAATTTTAGGTTTCTTAAATTATTGTCTCTCATATCATAAATACTCATGCCGTTAAATTAGCCCTACCAAAGCCTGATGTGTATGATTTGGTAACATCACATATACGTAAATAATAGTTTCATTACATTATTTTAATAGTAGCCTAATTCTGTGTAACAGACAGAACTGTTACTGTCAGAATGTGGAATAACGCTGAGTCCCATGAAACATATATCAATTATCTCCTCTTTATTGTCAGTATTTTATCATTCGTCCTTTACACATACGTCGCACAACATCCTGGATTACCTGATGCAAACATTTCCTTGTCTTACTCTTCTATATTTCCTTTCCACTTTTCCTTTAGTTTTATTCGTTAGTACTCCATCATGTCTCACAAACATCCCACCGTGACATGAAACTTTTCCACAACTTTCTGTCTTCATTTGCTCTTCAGATACTCTCGTACAAAATGTGGTTTTCACTTTTCATACAATATACTCCCCGACTAAATGGAAGAACTTTTGCAGAACGTAACAAACTTATCAGTACACGCGTGCACCATTCAGCTGGAACGTACGACATAACACTTTGTTCCATTAACGTACAAAAGCTACTATCTTTGACACTGGGCTACAACTACATTTATTCGTCTTTTTGTAGAGTTATAGAATCGAAAACAGACGCAAGAGCTGAGGGTTTCACGTGATCGTGGTAAAAGTGACTTTATTCTGTCCATGATACCGTTATACATGTAAAACGGTGACTTTTGAGTCGTCGTAGCAACGAAGCACAAAATAACTGATATAAAATATGAATATGTCCCCCACTGAAAATCAGTTCTTGTATCTCAGTGGTTGGAGAATAAGTACAAATGTGTTTATTCAAACCTACTTTCTTCCACGCTACTCAATATTAATAGCTGAATAATGTTCAGCCACTGAATCGTATTGATAAACTTTCTTAATCTATTAACTGTAAAACACTTACCAAATTTCTTTCGTACATTATTTCGGTTTCAGATTTTATCAGGATTACCTATATATTTGAAACATAATACATTAATTTGCACTTAAAAACACAAATAAATTAACTTCTTTATACGGTGAAAAACGATTGGACAATAATTGTTCAATGTGTCAGAAATCGGCTTGTTTGGCAAAGTACCTTGAACACTAGAATTAGTTCTAATTTCTTTGAATGTGTATTTACTAGCTTATTGTGGCTCGTGTTTTATATGAAAAAACCGTGGAATGTAGGACCCCCGGCTGTGGAATGTTACATACTTAACGGAAAACCCCAAACACTGCAGCCACCACGGCTGCTATTTCGGCCACCAATACAACTACCGCAGCCATCACAATATATCGTGATAATGCTTCATGCACCCATGGGCGTCGCCAGGATGTTTCATAAGAGGAGGTGTAAAGCCCAAGACGTCGGGGATACGTTTTTCATTGCCCGGAAAATACCTTTAGAGCACGAAAATTAAAATGAAGAGGGTGTACTATTGGAACATGGGTCGAGATATGCACGGTGGCCAAAGTTCACTTATTCCCTTGAAATATAGGTCGCTACTCGAGAGTGACCGTTACCAGGACAAAGGTGTTTACATTCACTTGCAATGTAGGTACTTGCGGAAACACATCGTCCACTGGAGTGTGAGGAACATATTTGAGGGAGGAGGGGGGGCATATCAGCGCCGCAGGAAAAATATGTTTTGTTATGCGGTTTTAAACGTGTTTAGAGTAGTAGAGTTTGTTTGCTTAATAGGATAATATTCCATCTGATTTTTGATGATATAATTGGTATTTGGATTTATTTTACTATACCAACAAGCGCCAAATACGATTTCTGACTTCCCCAATGTTTAACTGAGGCCCCCGACACCCTCGCCCCCCGTACCCCTAATTTACGCACCACTGCACGTTGAATCTGAATTTCATTTTCTTGTCGAAATGAAATGCACATTTGAAGAACACAATTAGTGCAGTGATGAAGCCGCATTTTTTTGTGTTTTAAACGCATTTCCATGGCCGGGGTTGGCAATGCTGACGTCTCACTCACAGTGTTTGTGTTTGTATTTGTTTAGTCACAATTTATACCCTTACACAGTATGCAATATTCTTCGCCAGAGATAGATAGTATAGATAAATGTCTTTATTTCCGGCCTGATTAAGGCCCGTTGGGCCTTCTCTTACATCCAACCTAACTATTACTAAGCAGAAATACAATTAATTAATTAAT
>OX246737.1:94790569-94904243 GCA_945910005.1 Isoperla grammatica | reverse complement strand
GCAGTCACTGTCTATAGTCGTCAAATTAATCAAAATTGAAGTCAAAATCACTCAAAATGTCAGATTAATCACCTTCTGATTCACTGGAATTCTCATGCTTGGTACCAATGTTTGGACAGTCCTTCAGCTTACACGCGTGGGTACACTTCAGCTGATTGGCCAAACACTCATAGGTCGGCATCTTGCAAACACGGCAACAGTTACAGGCTAGGAGATCCATAACGGTCAAAGGTACTGGAGTTCCAATCATCCACTCGTTGCTCAGATCTCCTTCTGCCGTGGTTTTCCATCCATAGCCACACAGATCAGGAACATCAGGGTTGGCTTCCAAGCAACGTATCAATAGATCGTGTTTGGTTGATAACTCACAGTCACAGGATATGAAGCAGTAAGCAATCGTTACAAGGTGGTAGCTGATAAGACTTCATATCATCACACTTCTAAAAAGCTCGTAGCGCAGCAGGTTGACGCATGACAGAGTCGTGGTCAAAGAGCAGAGTTTACAGACAAACTTTTCGAGTTTGTTTGATGACATCGATAGAAACTCTCCAGTCCTGACCCATCTTGCTTAGCTAGACACAGAAATGCGAGTTTTTTCTCGTGATATTCAAAGTTCTCTTTTTCCCTTTATCACTGAATGAGCTCACTCAGGTTGGAACTCATAGTCGTCCCCTACACCTATAGATGCGCCCGTTGTTAACAAGGTAACAGTTTCATACATGTCATTTCCCATATAGAAAACATATCCATAGCAACATTGGGTGCCTCTAGGTGAAGTGGCCGACTATGAATTCCAACCTTTGTCACAACCAGTGCATGGAGGTCAGGGAGGGAATTACATACTTCGAATCCCAACGAACTCGCTAGTTTTTACACATCTTCGAAGTGTGTTTGATTTTTGGTAGTCAAGCGTCAACCAGCTGCCCTACGAGCTTTTTAAAAGTAAATGTGATGATATTAAGTCTAATCAGCTACCACATTGAAACGATTGTCAGTGTCTACTGCTTCAAATCCTGCGGCTGCGAGCTAACCACCAAACAGCGGTCTGGATACGTTGTTTGGACGCCAACCCTGATGTTCCTGATCCGCGTGGCTATGGATGGGAAACCACGGCAGAAGGAGATCTGAGCAACGAGTGGATGATTGGAACTCCAGTACCTTTGACCGTTTTGGATCTCCTAGCCTGTAACTGTTGCCGTGTTTGCAAGATGCCGACATGTGAGTGTTTGGCCAATCAATAAAAGTGTACCCACGCTTGTAAGCTGAAGGATTGTACATATACCAGTACCAGTACCAGTAGCCAGCATGAGAATACCAGTGAGTCAGCAGAAGGTGATTAATCTGACAACTTGGACAGTGACTGCTAAGGTAGATATAACATAATACTAGTATCATATCACGTATCTCAGCATGGTCATGCTCTTTTCTAAAAATGTATTTTGTTGCAGTTGCACATCCATTTAAGAATACTCTGATGTCTGAGGACATTAATTAGAAATTCAGTAACAATCTTAAGTAGTTTATAAGTTATATGATAATAACATTCTCTTACGATTAAAACATGATATTAATATTCGTTATTGTAATTGCAGTTAAAATTCTGCGTCTTTAGAGTACCCACAAGTAATATTTTAGTTACTAGACCTAGTTAGACGATACTTACTTATTGACCTTTGACCGCCATTTTGAATGAATACCGTGAAAACAATGTGATAACAATAAGAACTATTCATTTTTACGTATTGATGAGTAAGTACGTTGATATAATGAATATTGGCCAATAAATCGAAGACAATTTTAGAAATTACCCATTTTGAGGAAATTGACCCCAATCAAGGTCAAAAAAGGTAAATAGATGATTCAATTTTTTTTTATAAACTTTATACATTTATATTACTAAAAGAGTATTTTTAAACTTGCAAACATTTTTAGTTATTTGATTAAAAATTATTTAAAAAATTACAAATTTGACCTTTGACCCTGGTTTTGACATAGAAAGCTGGATTTGCCAGAGGTATATCATGGTTTTTTGAAAAGTACTCATCTCAAGCTTTCATTTGATATATGTCATCCTTTGACCCAAATTTTATACCGACCAGGCCTTTTTCGAGCGTTATGCAAAGGACTACTAAGGTATTTGCTATTCTCCTCTGTTTGTAGGATTTCCACACCAGCCAGAGGCCATTAATTATAAACTATATTACGTAAATAAATATTTTAACTTTGAAACACTGTGTGTCAATTTTTGTGTGTTGTACTATTCAAAATTTAAAGTATCCACTCAAACCAGCGATGTTGTGATTTGCGCGACGTGACGTAGGCATAATCATTAAGCGCCAGTTAGATATCGCGTATGTGCGATATATTTTATTTTTCTATTACCGATATCGATTTTTCTTTTATCATCGATATTGTATCGAATTTTCGATATCGTTGGGCTGCCCTACTTTATTGTACCTAGATATTAATTCGGCACAAAATAAGATCGCAGTCCTGATTTATTTCTCCATGGCCGCAGTTCCTAGGTCAACGAAGAGTACGGTTAGTGGAAACAAATGGAAGTTTAGCTTATTATTGGTTCATAGAACTATTAGTTTTAAGATTCACAACTACTTAAGAATACGTCAAAAATTAACTCAAGAAAGTTCAAACATTGTGATTTGCGCGACGTGACTAGGCATAATCATTAAGCGCCAGTTGGATATCGCGTATATGCGATATATTTTATTTTTCTATTACCGATATCGATTTTTCTTTTACCATCGATATTGTATCGAATTTTCGATATCGTTGGGCTGCCCTACTTTATTGTACCTAGATATTAATTCGGCACAAAATAAGATCACAGTCCTGATTTATTTCTCCATGGCCACAGTTCCTAGGTCAACGAAGAGTACGGTTAGTGGAAACAAATGGAAGTTTAGCTTATTATTGGTTCATAGAACTATTAGTTTTAAGATTAAAGCGTCGTTCACAACTACTTAAGAATACGTAAAAATTTAACTCAAGAAAGTTGAAACATTGTGAAGCAATGGGACAGTTCACATCCACTTTACATCTTGCGTCTCACAAAAAAGTTGACTGAATCTGAACTTTTCCGTACACCACGTTAATTATTCTTAATAAGCAAATCACAGCACGCCTTAGAGTCTCGCTCATTTACCGATATACCTCGGTTGTATAGTTGAGAATTCTTGCAATTTCAGTCCAGGACTTATCTTATTAGTCAAGTACAGTAAACAAATTACAGTAAACAAGTAAACAACTCACGCTCCATCTTAGACCTTGTTTTTTGTGACAGACCGGAGACAGTAAACACTGTTGACATCATACCTGGGGTGAGTGACCATCTTGCGGTCAGAACAGAGCTGTCAGTGCAACAACCCAAAGAAAAAAAGATAAACAAGTGTGTATTCGATTTTTCTAAGGGTAACTGGAACCAACTAAATAAGCTTTTTACAGAGAGACTGCCAACTCTTTTTAATGGAGATATCAATAATGCATGGCAACAATGGAAATTAATCTTCATGAACTGTGTCAATACGTGCATTCCGCAATCTACAATAAAAGGCAAACGCAGACCCCCATGGATAACTAAAGACATAATTAAACAAATTAGAAGGAGAAACGCTCTCTTCTCTAAATGGAAGTCTACACACTCCCCGAATGATTTCGAATCGTATAGAACTCTTCGAAACAAGGTCAAGACCATAGTAAGAGACGCGCACCAAAAATACATATGGGAACTGGGTTGTGACAGTAAAAAGCTTTGGCGCTATATCCACTGTAAGCGCGGAAGCGCCGCGCCGACGCAATTCACTAGTAACGGCGTCTCTCACTCTACACCAAGCCATATTGCTGAAGCATTTAGTGAAAAATTCAAAAACTCATTTAAAAGGGAACCCAACAACGAGGAAAACATGTTCATTCCTCCCCGTTGTGCGAATTTACCGATCAAACAGTTGCACTTCTCAGTTTGCGAAACAAAATCGAGTCTACAGCACATTCGACCAAATGCAGCAGACGGCCCAGACAAAATCCCAACTAGAATATTGCACAACTGCGCAGAATCACTGGCACCATCCCTCACTGGTCTGTTTAACTTCTCGATGTCCTGTGGCGCGATACCAGATGAGTGGAAAGTCGCCCACGTGGTCCCAGTGCACAAAAAAGGAGATAAAACGGACGTCAACAACTACAGGCCCATCTCACTGACATCTGCTGTTTGCAAGGCGATGGAGCGACTGGTTTCCGCGTCACTGTTAGCCCACTTCAAAGAAAATGCACTGATTGGCGACTCGCAACATGGATTTCTCCCTCGAAAGTCGTGCATTACAATGTTGATGAGCGTTATAGACGACTGGCAAGCATACCTTGATCACGCAAGAATAAAGCAAATCGATGTTATTACCATTGATTGGAGTCGCGCCTTTGACACTGTACCACATCAGAGACTACTTCTGAAGCTGTTTCAGTACAATGTTAGAGGAGAGCTGCTGTCCTGGATTCGGTGCTTCTTAACTAACCGTGTGCAAAGTGTCGTATACGACGGTGTACAGTCCGGGTATGAAAGTGTAACATCTGGAGTGCCCCAGGGCTCGGTTTTGGGTCCTCTTCTTTTTACAATATTCATGCTTGACCTGCCATCAGCAATAACGTCTCAAACTGCCATGTATGCCGATGACTCAACAATATACCGTCCAATATGTAACAATGAAGACGCAAATCTCATTCAACAGGACCTTAACACAATTTTTATTTGGTGCAAAATTAACTTCATGGAACTTAACATCAGTAAATGCTCTCTACTTAGAATATCTAGATCTAAAAACCAAATTCAATGTTCATATTCAATTAATAACACCATTGTTGCTCAAAATTCAAACATCAAACTTCTAGGACTAACTATTACGAACGATCTTAAATGGAACTTACACTGTGACATATTACGAGATAAGTCGTCTAAACTTACTGGCTTCATCAATAGAACTCTCAGTGGAAGTCGCAGCAGAGTTCTCAGGACTGCGTATTTAACTTTGGTGCGCCCCATAATAACATATGGACTACCTGCTTGGCATCCGACATCAAAAGAAAATTTAGCAAAACTCGAGAAGGTACAAAACCGAGCCACATGGATGATTACTGGAGGGAATGATAAGAGTGCAACCCTCCGGAGGCAGGCATGTGGCTTCCCCTCTATCGAGCAATATGCCAATCAGGTAGACCTTATGTTCATAAAAAAGTGCTTCACACGTAACATAGATGTTGACCCCTTAAAAAGACTGCAACTAAGCTACAGAAGAGTAGACAGTCGTGGTGTGAACTTAGTCCCACCCTTTGCCAGGACTAATTCATATCAGGCTGGGTATTGGTATCGTGTTGCTGCAAAGTGGAATGCTGTGGATAACTCCATTAAGTGCGCCCCTCTGGCTAAGTATGCACGACACATCAAGGGAGTGTATAACTAATGATATATGTATTGACAAACACTGCTATTCCTTGGTACATGAATTCGGTATATAATTATGTTTCGTTGCATGGTTCATAAAAATTTCACCTACGTTTCTATTTATTCTACTCTACCATACTCTACACTGTCGTCTATAATCATCCTCATTTAAGTTAACATTGTATTTTTAAGTTAAGTTTAAGTCTTTAAGTTTAGATTAAAAAGCAGGTTTAGCACTTTGTGTCATGGAGCTTTTAGCTCTCTCTAACCTGCTTAATAATAGCTTAGTAATAGTTCCATATAGGTGTAGATCTACCTGGGTCCACACTCTAGCGTAAGTCTGTATCTATATGAATTGTACCTAAGAGATTGTTGAATAAATAATAATAATAATAATAATAATAATAAAGTATGTATATGTACGTAACTGGTTACATTACATATAACCGTACCAGTAAGGTAATAATTATTAGTTTATTAAAAAGGAGTTACGCAGATAACCCCACTCCTAACCACGTTACGTAATTTTTAACGTATTCTTAAGTGGTTCTGAACGAAACTGTATGGCTAAATGAAATCAGTACGCACAGTTCTCTTATTCCAAATGACTTAATATGTAGAAATGTTACAAAAATACGCTTTTTAAAATAGATTTTTTGAAATCAAAACAAGATAGATAGCATACAAACATATTATACAAGAAACCAAAATAAGTTCCCGATTTGCTTTAAATGAAATAATAAATTAGTTGTTTTGTATTTGATACTGACGAGTCACTCTACCATTGTCTTAAAAAAATAAACAAATGGACGACTCCTAAATGCTGGGCCTAAGAATTATTTTAATGCCGGTTTACACACTTTCCTAATATTTAAGATTTCATGTTTGGTTCCTAGCACGCATTTTCCTAACTGCTTTACTTAGGATCGTTACCGTAAGCCGGATTTATTAACATTGCTATGGTTTCCTTAAATCTTAATCTTAAGTGTGTTACCCGACCTTAAGGTTTAACTTTGCGTTGAATATCAAACAGAAATCTTATATTTTAATATTTTAATAAACGAAGTTGTAGTTCACGTGAACAGAGACTTCTTGCCACATTGCATAGCAAAACACCTATATTCTTTACTTTCTTGTGTGTTGCTTGTTAAACATAATCGTGCTCAAGTAGATAAGCTAAAATATGAAAATGAAAGTTATTTTTTATCAATAAATGCCGCCTGTATTTAATCTATTTCGGAGGCTCTCACGGTCGGAGACAACTATACTATCGTTGGATTGGTTCCACCTTTTGACACTGTTAACCCGGACAATTCGCGTAGTGCGCCACGGCGCCACCAGATGTCAGCTCATTTGCTTTAGAAGACGCACCGTTGCATGAACGAGCCTGCGGCCACTGCGGCGCGCTGGAATAATTGACAACACTGTAACGTACTAACAAGTGCCTACTCGTGTTTCTGTTGTAGACTTGTACTATTTGAAAACATTTCAGACATGACATAGTATTCTATCGGATTGCAACAGTTCCGTTAGTTGGCCGTATTCTACTCTGTTTTCCTCTTGAAGACAATAATGAAAGTTAGGAATATTTCAAGAGCTTATGTTATTGTTTCCATATCGTCGTTGGAGCTACATTCTGAGTTATTATAAAAGAATGTGGTTTCATAATAGTAGTTAATAGAGGTTCTTAATCTAATAACTTGTAGGGAATAATTAAACTTCCCAACCAACTAAGATTGAAAATGAGTTAAGCGTTATTTTTGACAGCACGAAAAGAGGTAGGCTACGCTAACCTCCTCGATAAGTTGTAAGACCTTCTTCAAGAGCCCTAAGGCCTACTACTACACAGCGATGTGGGAGTAAATTGCATTCAAGGCGAGTACGGCAAATTAGGTCTTGTAGCCTATTCAAGATTTCCTTGGCAAAGTTTGAATTTCACGCACCAATAAGCGTAGTACTTCCCTCTGTATCATTCTAATTCGGGAAGAAGTGGCCATTTGAAATTCAGATTTTCCCCTATATTACAGTTGTAGACTGTATGCTCTTGCAAATTGTTGACTATAATGTTGACTCAACATTTACGAGCACGCGGCAATATGTTGACTCAACATGACGAGCACTCGGCAATATGTTGACGGGAAGGACAGTTTTGACAACGTTCTCTAATGGCGGACCGATATTTTGTTAGGTGATCACATCAGAGAGTATACTTTTATATTGACGAAATATTTTGAAAAAGTCTCAACCGATGTCTAATAGGACTCTTTTTACTCTCAGCAGAGAAAGGCATACTTTTAAAATTACATTTCTGAATAAATCTAAATCAGTTTAGATATGGATGTATAAAGGACTACCTCCTTAAGGTAAGTTTTTTATGTGGGTTTTTACTTTTCACAAATAATAATGATAGTAATTATAACCATAAGTTCTTATACTACCCTATTCTGCCACAAGAGCGCTATACGTAGATACATTTAGTTCAGCACAGAATGGTGGTGATGAGGCTAATGTGCTCGTTAACCGTAATGTTGTTCCTTAACAAGTACCTATAGACTCTAGAGCCTACATGTTGATAGTGTATGCCACGCGTCAGATGTTATTAATAAATATTTACAAGAACTTACTTATTAACAAACATATTTAGAACTCTTAGATTATTATTAGATATTTAGATATTTTAAGTATTTTCCACACACCTGTTACTTCTCGGTAGTGTTTAGATTTCTTCCAACATTCCAGTGCTTTGTCTTACATGCTGATAAGTTAAACGTTTTCTTTCCAAAGAAGTCGATATAATGTGACGATTTCTTCTTCTGTTTCAGGTATGTGTAAGCGTTGGTGCTTCAAGTGATACTTCTGACTACGACCAATGGCTGAACCAGACGCACAGTTGGTATAGCTAATGTTGGCGCACACAGATTAGTAAGTGGTTATCCGATATTTTCAAATACCACGATTGACTTTTTTCGTATTCTGTTCCTACACTACCGAAATAGTTTATACTATGCAACATAGTTGATGGTGAATGAGGCAATATACTCGGTTTTTAATCTTGTTTTAATCGGTGATTGGGTTAAACATGCGAAATATTTCCAAAATAAAACATGTTTAGCAGTACATTTCTGTAGTTTAAACAAACGCTTTGAACTGCTTGAAAGATAACGCTGTATAAGATCATAACTTATAAACACGTCCAAATTTTGTGATTAATAAGAAAAAAATCTGGAATTGGAACCTCCGATTACAAAGCTCTTAAAAGGTGCCTGTGACAGTTGTTAACAAGCACTTTGCTAGCAGCAATATTCCAAGATCTTTGGTGCCAGAAAAGGCAACATTTTCATTGTGAGTGCATTGTTTTGAATTCTGCTAGACATTGACAAACTGACATTCAAACACTGATAAACTCTTCGGCCAGATTACATGGGCTTCATTCAATTTATGAATAGGCATAAAAATATTATTTTACACGATTGAACCGTTATTATTTGGTGCTATAGTATACAAATATATGCCGTAGCGAAGATTTATCATATGCTGGTCCGGGCTGAGCCATGGATTGTAGCAGTAACTCATGCTAGAGCTACAAAGGAGGGCAGTCAAGTGCAACGCGAACTAAAAACAAAACAACAACGGCCAGCAAACTATTTCTAGACAGTCTGCAACCTATTTTACAGTCGGCAGCCTCTAAAGGTTGTTCTAAAATTGAGGTTTGTGCTATTCGTTCTCTAACTAACAAGTTCTTTCAAAATAACTGTTTCAATTTGTCTTTATCTAAGGCCAAAAAGGCTACCGCGTCAAAGAAGAAAATATTATGAATATTAAAATTTATTAAAATGAATGTATGTATTGTCTTGACCTTACTACGTAAGATTTGAAATGTTCTACAGTAATAAATCACTCACTAAATATCATTAATACGGAAATGTTTGATACTTTGTTAGTAACTCTGCTGATTACTCTCGTTAACTTGATCACGACATGATTAAACGACACTAGTTCTTATCTGTTCGTGAACTGGTAATCATGGAAGTGTGCACAATTGCTAGTTTTCTCTTTGGGAGTTGAAAGAACAATATGACGTGGTCTCGTTTTCTCGCGAAGAGTTTCCTGACTCTAGACCAATCAGAACGCTGGGATACGCACGAATAGAAGAAAGTCGCGAATGAAGTGAACTGTCAAAATATTTGTAACTTTGGCCGGTAGCTCGTTGCATTCTCTGGACGCAGTTTATTGCAAACGGCAACTAAGTATAGTAAAATAACATTGTTTTGAAATTTATTTAAAACATACAATCGTTGATGTTGATAGTTAATATTTTCTATTTTACGACGAACTCGACAGCTGTCATACGATCTCGGCCGAATCAGATCCATTGTATGTTGGCGGAGTCTTAATTAGGAAATCAAAAATAGGGGGTCGGGGGGAGGGGGTAGGGGGTGGGGGGATTAAGGGGTTTTATGGCGCGTAGGTGGTTGGTGGGCGTTTGGATCGTAAAGAGGACTGGCAAGAATGAAGTGAGAAAATAGGTAGCGGAAAAATTGTGAACGTTACGTATGATGAATAAAGGAATGACAAAAGAGATGCACGAGAGCCCTCTTTGCGGACACCAGTCACTACGAGGAGAAACCCGCTCAGACCGAAACAATCGTTGCTGAGATGAATAGATGCATTCGCTCGTGCTGCGTTGTTCGCAAGCCAACATAACATGAATACGAGGCTGTAATGTAATACAGAAACTAAAAATGCAAAATTATTTTAATAAACTTTGGAACTATATCTGCATGAAACACGCGATGTAAAATTATAAATTAAAATTACAAGATAACAGTTCTAATTTTTACTAACATGATTATCTGAAATGGTCTTTAAAAATAGGATTGTGTTTATAATAAAATGTAAATTCTATAATGCTCTAGTGAGGTAAAATATGTAATGTGTAATAATCGTCCAACTGAAGTACGGAAACGAGAACGTTTGGTCGAGCTAGCTGGGCCGGCGACGATGAATATGTACAGGATAATAATGTGAGGTCAGGATCGTTCATGATTCGGATTCGGATTCACATCGCATTCTAAAAATATCCAACCAAGTTATATGGTCGAAGTGTTGGTAAAGTGACCTATTTATTTATTTATGAAATTACCACATACAGCATTTTATGCCAATTTACAGTGACTAGTATAACAAGTGATGAATAACAACGATGCATGATGACGATGATGATTATGAAGGGAGGAGGGGAAACCTGGTACCGGCACGTATCCTATTCCTATCGAAAAGTGCCAAGAGGACCGTCAGCTTTACGTCCCATCCGAAGGGACGACGTAACTTTGACCAGTCATGGACTGCCGAGCAGTTGACGAGAAGAACGCAGCTGTTACACAAGCTTTCGAACCCTCCAATCTGCTCTTACTAACGCTAACTTGTGTTTCGGAGGAGAGTGGTCACCCATCCACCTCCTGACCTAGCCCGAGGTTGCTTAACTTAGGTGTGCGTATGGGAACCGGCTAAGCGACCGCGGTTAAACCGTCACTTACTCTTCCGTCTTACTCGTACGTAGAATATTATAGTAGATTTTATTTCAATTCCAAGTTTTAAGCAGGGAGATGCGGTACGGACCTATTCGCCAACTATTGCTCTTAGTGCTGTAAAGTTTTTTATTTTACAAAAATATGTTTTGTGTTTTAAAAACGTTAATAGCTAGAGCTGCTTAAAATGGCATGTGACAGTCGTGGTTTGCATTTCCTTGACACATATTAGAATAATTATTGCTGTTCTATTTGTATGGTGCATTCTACACATTCCAAACATATCATGTACTTTAGTGACAAGAGGACTGACTGTATTGCGGGTGTGCGGTTTCTTTACTGCTAACTACAGAGTTCTATAATAGTTTCCTAGTTTCATGTCAAACCCACAACCGCTCGCAACTGCCAACGGGTTCATTTACACTAGACAAGAAGACGCACCAACACGAACCACTATGCACTATATTCTACTAAAACCATTTTGAGTCCCCGCTTAAATCGTTAGCATCGGTTTAAATTTAGTCCACGACGAAACTTTGGACACGTTCTTAAATATTTACTGATATTATGAACATAATTGAGACCACTGGCAAGCAAACACGGTAGGCCAATATTTTTATTTCGTTAAATATTTAGGTGGTAGATCGTACCCCACGTCCCACAGTTGTGTGTAAATATGGTCTACTTAATCTTCACCTAGCTAAGGCTCGTCGAACTGGGAGTTCGATCACGAGCCTCCGCCAGGAGAAGATCAAGTATACATCGTGTAAATTAACACTGATTGTAAAGGTTCACTAAATCTCCACAAACGGAGTTCGACGAGACCTCGCAAGGGTATTGAGAGGATCTTGCCAGCATGCTATTGCCATATGCACGGCTTACGGCTAACATGCTGTCCCGGCAACGACCTCAGGAACTTAGACTAAAATTCAGATCATTACGCTATCTGGCTGATATAATATGTATAAAATGTGCGCTGATATAGTATGCGTTTGGCAGTAAAAGCTTTACACATTTATTGGTCGTCAACTAATTACTCAAACTAATAGTAGGATTATTATAAATATTAACCTATTTGTGGAGGGCACCAGTGGCGTAAAGGAGACCCCCGCCGCCCCCGCGAAGCGGGGGGGCCCGCTTTCTAGGAGGGCCCGGCTCGCAAGAAGTACAGATCTTGTTTCTTCGTCATCAAATTTTAAATGTTGATAATTTGGACCTACCTATTCTTCTTCGGGGCTTATACGGGGAAGGAAGTTGGAGGAATGGGACAATTTCAAGGAATATATTTAAAAAGATAGGTGGGTGGATGAGGTTAGGGGGTTCCTCTTTTCTGTCGTCTTACAATCCGCACTGCCTATAAGCAACTATATTGAATCCTAAATATATTGAATCTTCCACGGGCCCGGACGGGGAAAACTATCATATTAGGCTATATCTTGTATCATTGTCCGATTCAGAAACGTGTTTACAGGCGTGTAAAACGTCATATATGAAAAAAAAATCGCCTTCGGCGAGTTGACCTCCCCCGGCTGGGACTTTCGCCCCCGACCCCCTACATGCTTAGGATGTTCAACCCCCCCCCCCCCCCCCAACGTGAATTCCTCAATACCCCACTGCCGCTCATGTTATTTCTTACTATTCTGGTCACAGTAGCAACATAACGAAAAGTAATTTTCAGATTTTAAAATAATTTTAAAAATTATATATATTTGAGGAGCAGCACTGCAGCATGCCTCTTGATAGTTTTAAAGCTCTCTCAATATACTCAGCATAGAGTGTGAACTGTGAGCAGGCCAAGCCTTTGGGTTTATAAGCAGTTGAACATGGACGCCATAATTGACAGCTTGGCTCGCCAGTCACAAGAATGCTCGTCGCCTAGACCGCTTCTTGTGATAATTGTGTGGATGTATTAGAACTCAAGTAAAAGTTTATTTTGTGATGCAATAGATTTGGCTCTTAATTAACCCCATATAGGGGGCCCGAAACGATTCTTGCGGGGGGGCCCGGGCGATTTGCGTTACGCCACTGGAGGGCACTAAGTATATTTGACACCAACCTATTAAAAAATAATGTACCTATTTTTGAACAGATTCTCTGTATTATTTCGCTGAACACTTTTGACGAAAGTAATTTATTTGCATAATTGAAGCATGAGTATCTTATGCGTAGATACATCCCTCTGCAAGTAGGTAAATTTTCATAATAATCCTGCTATTTGTTAAAGAGAAATTAGTTGACTAAAAACATCAAAACTACTTCCAAACGCTCTTAGACCAGCAGCTCGTCATAACTCGTTTCTGGTGCAGAATATCATTACGCTGGTCTGAATAAGTTAATGGATTTGCTATTCAACCATTGAGGGGAAGGTTTATTCATTCTGTGATTAGCCTGTCAAAGCATTTACACAAACCAATGAGCATACAAGTAATCGTACTCGTGTCCTAGTGCTGAGTGAAACACGGCTTCTATAGAGAGATTCATACTCACAACCCAACCACCTCATAACACAGAGAGCTGGAAATGATTGACTGGAGACTGGAGAACGAATGAGTACAAATTGGCTGCACGAATAATAACTAATGCTACCACAGCGAATGTACACGACTGACACTTGTTCTTACTGATAGGTGTAATGCCATGCGTACATATGACATCCCTCTGCAAGTAGGTAAATTTTCATAATAATCCTGTAATATTATTATATGGAAGAGTAGCAACAGTCACGCACCCTCCCCCCCCCCCCCCACCCCCTCCCCACACGTGAAGATGTGAGCAGTGTTCTCGCTATGCTCTTTCCTACTTTACTGATTTATGAGCAGAATGCTTCTACCCACTTGTATTTATTTTTATTAGTCGGAAATGTTAATCTTGTCTTCCATCTTGAATTCATTAAAACTAGCTAATGAAATCGCAATGTTACCTTGTTTTACATTAGGTGTTTATTACTTTAACGCGAGCTGTCATCTAGAACACTCAAACAGTTCGCTGCCTCTTCAACATCCATAAACACGGAATTACCGTTTAGAGGTTCAATGTGTAGGCCTGCATGTACAGTGTTTATACCGTAAAGTCTCGGGTTATACGAGGCAGAGGCTGTACAATGCGTTTAAAACATTTCTTATCGCAGAAATTTATCTTTTACGACGTTTTACAATTTTATTTTCTTCCGTTTCCATGCTAAGAGCTAGTTGGATGTAACGTCGCGTGTAAATGACCAACAGGCCGTTAAAACAGTGTTCGTGACGCAGTTTCAACGCAATGTGGACACCCAATCATCTTGACGACCGCGGAATAACTAGACACGGTTATGATACGAACAATCTCTGCGGAAAGAAGTCGCCGTTTGGGAAACTACATAATTGGGTCTGTAGTGGAAGCTGCTGAGAACGAGCAAACAACGCAAACGTAGGTGAGGCGCTTAGTAAGTGTACTTCATACTTCGTGCGTGGCGCTAAGTATGAGTATCGTTCTTCATACGCCTTGCGTGTCCCGAAGTATGAGCACCAACTTCATACAGCATGCGTGACGCAAAATATGAGGATCACACATCTTCAACCGTGCGTCGAAGTATGAGTGTCACACTTCTGTGGAGTAACGCGAGGTATAACTATCGTACTTCATACACCATGCGTGGTACGAAGTATGAGCATCACACTTCCCACGCCATGTGTAACGTAAAGTATGATTCACACACCGTGCGTGGCGCGAAGTATGAGTGGAACACTATATACACCGTGGCGTGACACGAAGTATGAGTATCGTTATTCATACGCCATTGTGTGGCGCGAAGTATGGACATCTCACATCATACATCTGCGTGGCGCAAAGTATGATACATATACCCTGCTTGGCCCGAAGTATGATACATACATGGTGCTTGGCCCGAAGTATGATATAGGCAACCAAAGACTACTTGACACATACTTTCATCACGGGCGAGGAACTCGTAGTCAACCAGCGAACTGCCCGAGACAACAGCGCGCAAACACCGATCGCTGATTGGCTACGAATACCTCGCCTGTGACGAAATCATATGTAACTGTAAGGTAGTCTTGGGTTGCCTATAATCACTCATACACCGTGCTTGAGCTGAAGTATGATACATACACCGTGCTTGGCCTGAAGTATGATACATACACCGTGCGTGGCCCGAAGTATGGTCATCACACATCATACCAGTGCGTGGCGCGAAGTATATGATACATACACTGTGTGTGGTGCAAAGTATGATACACACACGATGTGTGGTGCAAAGTATGATACATACACCATGGCAAGTGCAAAGTATGATACATACACTATGTGTGGTGCAAAGTATGACACACACACGATGTGTGGTGCAAAGTATGATACATACACCATGTGTAGTGCAAAGTATGACACATACACGTGCGTGGTGCAAAGTATGATACACACACGTGCGTGGTGCAAAGTATGATACATACACCATGTGTAGTGCAAAGTATGACACATACACGTGCGTGGTGCAAAGTATGATACACACATGCGTGGTGAAAAGTATGATACATACACCATGTGTAGTGCAAAGTATGGTACATACAACGTGTGTGGTGCAAAGTATGATACACACACGTGCGTGGTGCAAAGTATGACACACACACGATGTGTGGTGCAAAGTATGATACACACACCGTGTGTGGTGCAAAGTATGATACACACACGTGCGTGGTGCAAAGTATGATACACACACGTGCGTGGTGCAAAGTATGATACCTACACCGTGTGTGGTGCAAAGTATGATACACACACGATGTGTGGTGCAAAGTATGATACACACACGTGCGTGGTGCAAAGTATGATACACACACGTGTGTGGTGCAAAGTATGATACACACACGATGCGTGGCGCAAAGTATGATACACACACGTGCGTGGTGCAAAGTATGATACACACACGTGCGTGGTGCAAAGTATGATACACACACGTGCGTGGCGCGAAGTATGATACACACGTGCGTGGTGCAAAGTATGATACATACACGATGTGTGGCGCGAAGTATGATACATACACGATGTGTGGTGCAAAGTATGATACACACACGTGCGTGGCGCGCTAGAGAGCCGCGTCGATATTTAATCTCGACGATAATGGCGGCCGCGTCGCTTTGTGGAGCTGCTCGTGAATTAAATATTGATTCGGTAATTGTTTCGATTTGGTTCTTAAGTGTTTTTTATCACGCTGGTGGTGCGCAGCGGCTCTTGCCGAGGCACTTTGCAAGACAAGTCCCACTCCGCGTTGTTTCGGAAGCCGTCATTATGTTTTACTGTTCCCGTTTGTTCTCTGCCACTGTGGCTATGTAATTACCGTCCTGTCGATCATGCAATAGATGATTTTCAGAATTGATCTAGAAAGCCGTGATTTGCTCTATCTAAGGCTCCTTGATAGTTACGTTAAGGTGCATTTCTCACTGTTGTGCATTGTTGTCATTGAAGATCTAGATGGCCGTGATTAGCTCTATCTAAGGGTCCTAGATCAATTCTGAAAAAGGTCTATTCACAAACTTTCATTTTCATTCACAAGCTTTTTCATTTCCAGCTACGTCTGTTGTTAATTTGTTTGTAAGTAGTCTTCGTATGTATTTGAAGTTTTTTTGTAATTTTATAGACATTTGATTTATTTTCTAATTTTTACGTTCGCTCTGCTAGCGGGCCACATGCAGAGTCAAGTGTCAAGTTAAGGCGGATTCACAATTGAAATAAGAGTTGAAATAGTGAAATAGCAATAAGGTTTAAGCGAAATGGAACATGCAATAACAATGCTATGGTTCACAACTGTCACAGTGGATTGAAATAGTCATAAGAAATGATTCAATTCCATTTCTTATTTCAACTTCTTATGACGAACCAATCAGAGCTCGAGAAGAAAAAGAAAAAGCCTACTCCAGTCGAACCGGATATGGTCGTCGTTGTTGTTGTTGTTGTTGTTGTTGTTGTTGTTGTTGTTGTTGTTGTTGTTGTTGTTGTTGTTGTTGTTGTTGTTGTTGTTGTTGTTGTTGTTGTTGTTGTTGTTGTTGTTGTTGTTGTTGTTGTTGTTGTTGTTGTTGTTGTTAATGTCGTCGTCGTAGGTTTCTTGCAAGCTTGCTTTACAACAATGAAACAAATGAAATGAATCGATGTACAAACATCAAGCTGTCAAACAATAAAATATTCTGATTTTGAAAACAAATATTCAAAACAAACAAGAAACATAGAAAACTTCCACAACTTGGTTGCCCATCATTAAACGTTTTAACTGGTGAGCAGCTACTATCGCCATACCTCGTTTTCTTCATAATGTTGCAATTTTATTATTTTGACAGCTCGTTGTTTGTCGGTGCTGGCGCTGCGAGTGGAAAAAAGTCGCAGTGCAAACCCCCATTTGGCCACGGCCTGCTATAGGTTTGGAGTAGGCCGTTATTATGGCGTCAGATCCGGTCGAAAAGTGCTCGATTGAAACGCTCTCCTATGTTGAAATAAGGTACTACGGGTCTGTTGTGAACCAGTTCGTTGTTATTTCACTATTTCACGGATTCTTATTTGAACCCTTATTTCAAATTATTGTGGATCGGCCTTATAGGGCACTAGCAACACCAAAAGACAACAATGAAACAAATGAATTGAATCGATGGACAAACAACAAGCTGTCAAACAATAATTTCTTCTGATTTTGGAAAAAAAAACAAAAAACAAACAAATACACATACAAAACTTTCACTTAGTCGGTGTCTATCATCAAAAGTTTTTAATAGCGAGCAGTTACTATTGCTACACATGTTTTTATTTCTATGGTTGCAATTTTATTATTTTGACAGCTGATTGCTTGTCCATCAGTTCAATTCATTTGTTCCATTGTTGTCTTTGGTGTTGCTAGTGCCAAATACCTTAGTAACCAGCTGCGCTAGAATACAGGACAATCGCGGTGTTTAGCATGTAAGAAGGCGGCGAACGGCGAGAGTAGCGCATTCTGTCGGAGCGGTTCGATGGCTGCGCGGCAAATATGAATTTACTATGGCGCTTCCCATAAGAGTCAGCGAAAGTAGCATATGGTTTGACCTTTGCGTCCGCGAGCTCGGCATTTACGTTTTAATTTGGAACATTACAACAAACATTCTCATTTATCCACTTTTTAAGAAGACTGACATATACGTAGGATAACTAGAAACCACAACAAACTAAGTGTATTGCACGAAAGCATAATTTATACGTTCTGCAGGCGGAATGATCATCGACTCATTATTTATTGCTGGTATGTGGACAAGCTATCGGTGAAAGGAGGGGGGTGGGGGGGAGGTTGTGATGATTTGTCAATACAGGCTATGTATCTACTTGAATTAACCCTTTATTATTATAAAGGCCACATCCCTCTCAATAGCATAAGCTTCACTCATAATTGCACCTTTCTAATATTCTGTACAAAATCTCAACCCGCCTGCCCAGGGACTGCTCTTACGACTAGCAGAGTCACTCTGGGCCTATTCTACCCAGGGCCAAATATAGGTTACCGCCATATTAACTTATTATATCAGTCACTTTTTGGAAAACTTGAAAATTGTGGAAAAGAGAGAAAAAAATTAATTACGAAAAAAAAATTGTCATGTTGAAAAATGTTAAAGTGGATGAAAAATTTTCGAGTATGTCTGCGTACATTTCATGTAAAACTGTCGTAGATACTTAGGTAAAGAAAGAAACTTGAAAATTGTGTGATTTTGAAAAAAGAAATAAAAAATTAAAGTACAAAAAAAATAAAGTACAAAAAGTACATATACCATGTAAAACTGTCGTGGATACTTAAGTAAAGAGAGAAACTTGAAAATTGTGGGATTCGAATCGCAGACCCATATGGCACTGGACACTTAAACTCTATATACTATGCTACAACATTGGGCAATTTATTCGTTAAGCATCGTGTAACACGGGCGCCTATAAAAAGTCCGGGTTGAGCTTTTTCGGCGAATTAAAGAGCTCGAATATTTAATATTGAATCACGCTTTTTAAAAAAGTTAGCACAAAGTCTGTAAGTTAAACTTGTCGCCCACAATAAGCCATCAATGACAAAGGTGAGTGTCGAAATTGATTTTCTTCATATTACATCGATGTACTCGGCAACCCGCCGTCGTCGTGTTTTGAGCTTTTTCGATAAATTAAAAACTAAACATATTTAATAAAGAATAGGGAAAAGTAATTCCGACAAAAAATTCCGAAAAAATTCATAACAAATTCGTACTTTGGGCGGTCAAAAACAAAAAAGTTGAATTTTGCACGTTCAAAAGCTTCCCGGTACGTCCCGGTACGTGTGACGTCAACAAACTGCACATGTTCTGAAAGGTATTAGAGCGCACTTTCATATGATACCAAAACGGGTTGTCCGAGTTCAAAACTGAAAATCAATAAACAAAATTACACAAATATCCAGAGTCGATCAATCATGTCAAATTTAAAAAAAACTCCAACATGCTTTTTTAAGACATTGAAAAATTCTCATAGACAAATACCGGCAAAAATACGAGACGGATGAAATCTGTTAAAGCACCATAACTCGGACACCCGTAAAGTCTAATTTTTTAAAGTAACGTTTTCAAATAGACAAATGTCTATTTATTAATACTAAACACAATTATTTGTTATATGACGTATTAATAACACTTTTAATGTACAAAAAGAAAACTTTTGTATGCGTGTTTTCTTAACGCCGTGACAAATGCGTTGCGCGAACGTCTGTCATTCAGTGTAAGGGTGACTTTTTGAAAATGTTTTTTCATGCCCCTGTACGATAGAGCTTTTAGTATTGGGACAAAGAAAAAACACCCATTTCGAAAGTACCAACTTGACGCAAAAAAATCAAAACTGAAACCGTGTAAAGAAAATGGAAAAGTGCCCATAACTAAGTATCCGGAGCGAACATCAAAAATTGCTTCGTTAATAATCAAGATTAGTGGTTATTTTTTAAAATGAAAAAGTCGATAAAGTTTTCAAACAAAAGATGTGGAAAAAAAGTGTTACACGCGCTTTTTAAAAACGCACTTTACCAAATGTACACAATTTGATTGACGAAAGTTCCGGGACAAATCCAAAAAATTTCCAAATCCCAGTTACCTAGATGGTAAGCGTTGGTAACGAAACAAAAACGAACGTTATATCTCGTTTGGTTCGACGGGCAGGGCCGTTTGAATGTGACGCGTTAAAAACGTACCAAATCCGGCCTCCGTTTCCGGTCTCAGTTTTCGTAAAACTTTCGTGTTTGGGTGTCCGTAACTTTTGAACGGGACAATATATATTCTTGTAGGGCACACCAAAAGATGCACCATTCAATTGACTTGGGATCACAAGCATCGAAAAAAATCCCCCCAAAAAAATTGAATTTTTTACAATTTTTCCCGCAAAACCGGAGCGCCAAATACGCACACTTGGCGAGATAAAACACGTCGAGGGTGGAAAAGGGGTTGACACACCGACTCGAAAAAAATACCCACGGGTAGCCAAAGACATGGCGCCAAAAACTGTAGCGACAGACCGGGGAAAAAAGTCACGTGCGGGGGGCCAGCACATTAATTTACTACTGCTTTGAACCTAAGCAATCAATTTCGATCGAACCGCTCCGGTAGTGGCGCTAGTGTCGGCTTTTCGCCACTATTTCACGGCAGTGTCCAGTATTCTAGCGCAGCTAGTTAGTAAGGTATTTGCTAGTGCCCTATAGTACAGGATTTGCTGCTATGGAATTGTTTTATTACATGCTAGAACAAACTCCATAGCAACCATCTGCATTCCGATTTGTCAACTCCTTGAACACAGATCCGATGTTCGGTGTTACTGTTAAATAGATTAAATGTAAAATGTTTAATGTTCTTTATGAAAACATGTACTTTCAATCAATCAAAAAATATATATCATAAACATATGCCATTTTTTAAACGTCGCGTATTTATATTATCTATGTAGCGCAAGCAAATGCACAGAGGATTAAGTATAGGATAATATGTACTGGCTTAAGTTTTTCTTATGGAAAATAGCATGTTTAATAATAAAACAATTCCAGAGCAACCACAAACAAATTCTATACTTAACTCGACTTTAATAATATACATATATATATATTAACGATTATATTATGGTCGTCTGCATCGCAGTTACAGTACAGTAAGCAGGTAGTATACGCAGTACATATAATTAGTACTCGGCGCACGCCTCTCTTGCCTCAACTTGTAACTTTCGTTAATTTTATTAAGTGACACGCGAGCATAGCGAGAATGTATTCATTTAATTTGTAGCCCATTCAGTTAACGAACTGATTGTCAAACTTAACTTTCCAGAAACATCATCCATAATATATGTGTTGATATAGTCATATTATTGTATGTAGGATGGCATGGTCTAATGGTTATTTGAAGTATTTCTTGATTGCCTTTTAAAAGCTGGACGATGCTCAATAGTGTGTATATATATATATATTATGATGGTTGCGATTTTTCGGGTTGACTGCCACGCTCTTTCTTGAGACAATTTTGGTCCTGAAAAAGACCGTTGTGTCGACGTTTCGGCCAAGTAACATTGGCCATCTTCAGGACTGAGCTCTTCCTTCCCTCGATGAGATGTGACTGTGTGTGTGACTGGGATGTGACATTCATATATATTTAATAATTTACACGCAAAAACACTATACTGTAACTGCTCACCAGTTAAAACTTTTAATGGTGGACGCCAACTTTGGGAAAGTTTTGTTTGTTTCGAACATTGTTTTTCTAAATAGATCATTTTATTGGTAACAGCTTGTTTGTCCATCGATTGGATTCATTAGTTTCATTGTTGTTGTGTATTGGTGTCGATGGGTCAGAACCAGTATTCTCAACGAAATAAGTCCTCAGTAATTGAACTATGCGTCCACGAAATTTAAAGCCAGCACAATAAATGTGTATTCATATGTGCGTATTTTACAGCGAAAGAGAGAGAAACCCACATTAGTCGCCAAGTTAATTAACCACAATCACACAAAGTATCAACTTAAGTGTGTAATCTCATTGATTAGGGTCCGCAAAAGTTAAGGGTAGTGGGCAACATCTTTGTTTGTTTACTTTACAACACTTTGCCCCGATCCGAACGCTTCTGTTTCAGTAGACCACATTCCCTGGGAGTTGCACAAGTTCCTTGTAAATACAGCTCGGTAACTTGAGCCGTCCATGCTCGTTGCTGATGTCGAGTTCATGTCGAACTGGAAACCTGTGACTTAAAGGAGCTCTCAATCAATATACAGGGCGTCTCGGAATTGGGACCCTATTCGAATAGAGAAGAGTAATCTATCAAGCCAAGGGAAATAAATGTATACTAGGAAAGCGCTTTACCTTGGGCGCCTGGTGAGCGAGATTTTCACAGATAAGCTGATCAGAGCGGTAGTAGAGGAGCAAAAGGTATCTCGTGCGCCTTTCGTGAAAGAGTATTGCGGTAAACGGTATTCTGTTACGGCATACCACACGAGTATTTTGCACCTACCTGGCAGATCCTGGCACGCTGCAGAGGGCGCCAGGAGCGTCGTGACGTCATAGACACGTTTTAATTAATAACTTTTGAACGGTTTATGTCACAGAAAATATCAAGAGGACAATTTTATGATGTCATAATAGACGAGCATTTATAACCTATCTGCCACATTCTGGCGGGCTGCAGAGGGCGCCAGGAGCGTCGTGACGTCATATACACGTTTGAACTAATAACGTTTGAACAGTTCATGTCACAGAAAATATGTAGGCGACAATTCTAGTATAAAATACTATACGAGTATTTTGCACCTACCTGGCAAATCCTGGCACGCTGCAGAGGGCGCCAGGAGCGTTATGACGTCATAGACACGTTTTAATTAATAACGTTTGAACGGTTCATGTCACAGAAAATGTCAAGGGAACAATTCTATTACGAAATACTATTTGAGTATTTTGCACCTACTTGGCACATCGTGGCACGCTGCAGAGGGCGCCAGGAGCGTCGTGACGTCATACACTTTTTCATCAATAACTTTTGAACGGTTCATATCACAGAAAATATCAAGATGAAAATATTATAGACAATTTAAATACAAATCGATTGATATGTACCAATAGGGTAATCATGCAATATTTAAGAGAGATATTGCTAACAAATAATAATAATTAGATGTGTATATGAAATGCAGGGCATCCCTCATCGTAATATCTATTTATAACTATTTCGAAGTTATAATTGTATCGCTGTGAAGGACTTAATAATCGTAGTCATCCCAACATACCCATGGATATCTGTTGTTTAACAATAATAATAATTATTGTTATTGTATACTAGTTACTATATTCATAGACTGATTACTAAAACTTACGTTTGTTAGAAGTTCTCTTCATCTTCATCATCATTGTCTTCATCCTCATCTCCCGTGTTGTCGGTATTCAAGCACTATTGTTCCTCGTCTTGAGTTGAGCAGCCACAAAGCTCGGTGCACCTCATGTTATTTGCTTTGCAGCTGCATCTTGACGCACACCTTGATTTTAAGCAGTTGACGGCAGCCGGTGCAGGTTCGAGGGTTGTCATGACTGCCACATACTCGTTGCTCTCAAGTAGCCATCCGTAGTCTTCGGGTAATAAGTTGATAGGGTTGGCAACCTGGTCATTATGCCACACCCAGCAATGGTGAGCACGTAGTATGGCTTGGAGATATGCGGCTTTGCTGGGTGGAAGCTTTTGGTGGGTGCTTGGCAAGACTTTTTGTGAAACATGCGCTATCGAAGGTCATACATTGAGCTCAGTTTAGTGAATGTACAGTACAGTTTGCAAACAAACTTCCTAGACCACTTATCACGGAGTCTTTTAGAGCAACAGTTTAACCTAGTTTCTCATGAATAAAATAAATAAATTCACATATAGAGTCTACCCACTCAGTAACTAAACTAATTTGCAGTGGGAGACTTAAAGTGACTAAACCAACCCTGTAGGCCTCGAACACCATCGACGAGTGAGCTGTAACCAATCAAAGATCGATATTTCAAATACAATCATATGAATCAGTGATTGGACAGTGCGAACACCTGCAGACAGATGCCAGAATCAACAGAAAATTTCAAGGGAACAATTCTATTACGAAATACTATTTGAGTATTTTGCACCTACTTGGCACATCGTCGGATTCTCTGAAAGCTTTCCAGCACGAAAGCTTCCCCAATACTGAAAATCCCCCAGTGTTGTCGGAACCACTGAAAGCGTGAAATCCAGTTAGTCCTGAAACTTGATTGTGCCCAAATGTGTTGTATAGTGACCCAAGTGCTATTCTATTATTTCCCCCTTCACCTGTAATGAACACAGTATTTTATAACGTCGCAGTGCCAGGATAAGGACATCTGTATCTGGGGAAAAAATAGATGTTTGAGTAGCTCCTCGTTTTGTCGCATCTACTGCATGAAGCAACATCTTTGTATCGATTTCTTCTTGTTCACTATTTAAGTGTGGTAGAAGTGTTTTTATATTAATAGTCTTGTTACTCCATGCGACAACTGTTTGTCGCTCCATGGCCTGTGAGGCTCGAATTATCTTCTGTGAAAAATATTCTGTTAGCTCATACTTGGTTTTGGTGTGACCAAGTAGTTGTGACATGCTCAAGTGCCCAATGAGCGTGTTGTCTGTAATGCGATAAGCTACAGCAGCTTTTCCTCCTTGCCGAGTCTTTCGAGTAGCCGATTTTAATGAAACAGGAATGTCATATCTATCAAATACCATACCACGTGGACCTCTGAAAACTCACTATAACTGTTGTCAGTGCGCATGATAAGAAGTTTGACTAGATCCTCACAAGTGCTGCTGTGTGGAAGAATCCGACTATGAAATATTTTCAGCATTTAAATAACTAGGTTAAACTATTGCTCTAAAAGACTCCGTGATAAGTGGTCTAGAGAAGTTTGTTTGCAAACTGTACTGTCCATTCACTAAACTGAGCTCAGTGTCTGACCTTCGATAGCGCATGTTTCACAAAAAGTCTTGCCAAGCACCCACCAAAAGCTTCCACCCAGCAAAGCCGCATATCTCCAAGCCATACTACGTGCTCACCATCAATGCTGGGTGTGGCATAATGACCAGGTTGCCAACCCTATCGACTTATTACCCGAAGACTACGGATGGCTACTTGAGAGCAACGAGTATGTGGCAGTCATGACAACCCTCGAACCTGCACCGGCTGCCGTCAACTGCTTAAAATCAAGGTGTGCGTCAAGATGCAGCTGCAAAGCAAATAACATGAGGTGCACCGAACTTTGTGGCTGCTCAACTGAAGACGAGGAACAATAGTGCTTGAATACCGACAACACGGGAGATGAGGATGAAGACAATGATGATGAAGATGAAGAGAACTTCTAACAAACGTGAGTTTTACTAATCAGTCTATGAATAGTAACTAGTATACAATAACAATAATTATTATTATTGTTAAACAACAGATATCCATGGGTATGTTGGGATGACTACGATTATTAAGTCCTTCACAGCGATACAATTATAACTTCGAAATAGTTATACATAGATATTACGATGAGGGATGCCCTGCATTTCATATACACATCTAATTATTATTATTTGTTAGCAATATCTCTCTTAAATATTGCATGATTACCCTATTGGTACATATCAATCGATTTGTATTTAAATTGTCTATAATATTTTCATCTTGATATTTTCTGTGATATGAACCGTTCAAAAGTTATTGATGAAAAAGTGTATGACGTCACGACGCTCCTGGCGCCCTCTGCAGCGTGCCACGATGTGCCAAGTAGGTGCAAAATACTCAAATAGTATTTCGTAATAGAATTGTTCCCTTGACATTTTCTGTGACATGAACCGTTCAAACGTTATTAATTAAAACGTGTCTATGACGTCATAACGCTCCTGGCGCCCTCTGCAGCGTGCCAGGATTTGCCAGGTAGGTGCAAAATACTCGTATAGTATTTTATACTAGAATTGTCGCCTACATATTTTCTGTGACATGAACTGTTCAAACGTTATTAGTTCAAACGTGTATATGACGTCACGACGCTCCTGGCGCCCTCTGCAGCCCGCCAGAATGTGGCAGATAGGTTATAAATGCTCGTCTATTATGACATCATAAAATTGTCCTCTTGATATTTTCTGTGACATAAACCGTTCAAAAGTTATTAATTAAAACGTGTCTATGACGTCACGACGCTCCTGGCGCCCTCTGCAGCGTGCCAGGATCTGCCAGGTAGGTGCAAAATACTCGTGTGGTATGCCGTAACAGAATACCGTTTACCGCAATACTCTTTCACGAAAGGCGCACGAGAACTTAAATGTTACCTTTTGCTCCTCTACTACGGACAATAACTTATTAATTAATCTCTTAAGTCCATCGCCCACTATCCAACTCTCACCATCCTTGAGCGCCAAGAGGTGACCCTTCAGGAGTTTGCTAAATCCTTTGTTACAGAATATTGTCAGTAAATTATCAGCATCAAACAAGGCTGATAAGCTCTATATTAAACTCAAAACTGTGGAACAAAACCATTAGCCAGTGATAATGCATCAGATGAAAACAACATTTGGGCCGTTCCCGTTGTTCTATGATTGACAAGATGCTCTAAAGTCGGTTTCATATTTTTGCAACGATGCTAATTCGGACGATGAGTGAGTGATTATAAACATGACATTACGCCACATGACATCCATGCCCAAGCCAGCAATCGAACCTGGAACGCAGAGACCGCGGTTTACTAGACCAACGACTAGTCGACCGCGACCAACTACGCCAGCGCAATTAGCATCATAAACGTAATGTTCATGCAGGTATAAGATAACAGGTTTAGGCCCGGTTTTCAATCGTTATGACCCGCGTTATGACCGTTATGCTTAGCTGACGGTCCGTAATCTGTAACCCATAAAACCCTATGCAGATAACGGACCGTCAGCTAACGGCCCCGTTAATGACCGATTGAGAAACCGGTGAGTTATTCGACGAATACATTACCGGTACGAATCACCAATTGTAAATCGAAAACACATAGGCAAAGGTTTCGTAAATTTTAGTAAAAGAGAAATGGCTGAATAATTTTGAAAGTAAACTGATGATTGAATTTGTGTTCTTCGTTCGTTGAAACTTGTAGACTAAAGAGAGGTATACGACTTGAAGGTGGGTTCATGCATTTATATTGCAACTCAACTTTATATCTTGTTTTTATCTCATCTCCAACTTGCAAAACCTGGCTACACTAGTTTGCATAAATCACCATATTAAGTCAACCTGATATAAAATCTTCTGTTGCATATATCGTTGCAATGCTAAAACTATAGCTCAAATCAAGAATTGTGCAAAACGTTCAAGTTTCTTTAATCTTAGTTTTAATGAGTCATGTTTTGTATCATCATCATCAAAGAGACGACTATGTTATCTACCCTTCATAACAGATCAAACTAAACGATTCAATTACCTGATAAATGGGAAGCGCTGGGATGTGACGGGTGTATCTTTGGGAGCTCGAGCAATAGTGTTAAACTTCATGGATTTTCTTAAAAATAATTATTCCATTCAGTTATCAATTTTTGGTGATACAATTTAACAATTTTTATGGATACGGCCACATGTAGTATTACCATCTATATAACAATATTTGCCAATCGTTCAAAATTCTTTGTTATATAATAAATGTTTCTTATAATTGTTTTTTTACTATGCACGGATCCTTGTGGTTATCAAATCTACTCTAGACAAGTAAATTTGCAATCCTCTTTAAGCAAAATTATACTATTAATCAATTATTTCATGGAAAGTAAATGTTGATGGAGACATTTAACCGCGAATATATTTTATTATATTCTTGAGTGTCAGAACAAACCATCCGCGCCATCTTTAAATATGACAATATTATATCTATTATTGAAATGACATTTGTGTTCATGATTATTGCTCTGATAAGAAGGTAAATGAGAAAGTGTTTCAAAATATAAGTTGAAATCCTAAACTTCCGTACGCTAACAGAGCAAACTAATTACAATTAAGATACATATTTTTATCTTACTTCTAAAGAATACACTTTAAACGTTTTGGTCCTTTTTCCAATCCATCATTGTCATAAATTTTAGTTAACTCATTACTTCAATTATATATTCAAGGATAAAATACAATCTGCGTGGTAGCACAGCGCACAGATGTACGTAGTTGCACAGACCCCTCGTTTTTTCAAAGCATTTAGGAAAAGAACCTTACCAGTGGCGTAGCGGAAGGCCCCGCAAACCCCGCAAGGCGGGGGGGCCCCCGCGAAGCGGGGGCCCCCGATGATATAGATCGTATATTATGAAAATTTCAAATAAGACAACAAATCAATTAAAATGTATTTTAAATAAAATTATGAAATTCGCGCCCTCCCCCCCCCCAAAAAAAAAAAATAAAAAAAAAATAAAAAAAACGGAAAATGTTGTATCAGCCAGGAAATCAGTCACAGGTCTCAAGAATATTCACACAACTGTCAATTTGAATATCATATTGATTATAAAGAAGACAAAGAACCATTGAATTCTCTAGACACCAACAATTCCTTTTTTTGACAGCGAAATATTTAGACGCTATAGCGAGCCAAGTCATAAACGGATGGCTGCAGCTAAAAGGGTGATTGTGAGGGGATCGGTAGTGGGTTGCCATTTGGCATTTGGTCTGTGTTGGTTTGTATGCGAAATACGTGCTTACGAATAAAATTAATATTTAGTTCCAACATGTTGAATGGTCTGTGTTTAACCACTACGGGCGGTGTGCTCCCTAAATTACACGATGCAATAAATATGACAGCAATGACTGTAAAGTGTAAACATTCGAGGACGGGACGGGGCCAGTCTTGCTCTCAAATTCTAAATTTTTGGGATCGTTCACGATTTTATACCGGATATATGGGTTAGCGAAATGCACTTGTGTTTTACACTAACAGTCTGATGTCACCGACAATGCCAATGAACCTTAAATTTTACCCTTACCCCCACCAACAATAAACTTTGTTTTGTAGCTAGTTTCCACCCTTAACACAAAATTATTTCAGAGGTCAGTTTTCTCTCGGACTCCCTCACTGATAGAGGCATATCTCAGCGTGGGAGTGAGACTGTAGGTGATACGATTAATAAAGTGGTGTCAAATATGGTGCTGGATCGGATGTGTTGATAACAGTGCGCAAAGTGTACATTCTTATTGTGAATTGAGTGAAATCGTAGTAGTTTTGTGAATATGTGTTGAATGTTCTCTTCCGTGTGGAGTCACGAAGTGTTATGTTGGTGTTTCTATTTTATTATTCTGTTACTATGTTATTTGTTAATATATATATTATTTACAATGAGTGGTAGAACTTATAAAAGTGCCCGTGACTGCAGCGGTTGCCGAAAGATCTTTTTCTAAATTAAAATTAATTAACAAACTATTTGCGAAGCTCAATGAGTGAGAATCGACTCAGTGGTTTGGCATTGCTCAGTATCGAGGGTGAAAGAACACGAAAGCTAAACATAGATACATTGTTCGACGAGTTCGCGGACGCTAACGCACGCCGAAAAGCTCGATTTGCCAGACAATAATACACTAAAAGCCTAAACGGCTAGGAAACGTTCCAGAATTGCAGTTGGAGGATCAGAACGTAGGTTATTTGATTTATCAATACTTAAAATTTATCATAATTGTTGTTGTTGTTGTTGTTGTTGATGGTATAATAATATGTTATTATGGTTTTAGTAGATAAATGGATATGGGGGGGGGGGGGGTTGAAAATAAGATCAAACGTTAATATGTTGCCATGTATGCTGTGAATTGTAACTCGACATGACGACAAAACAAATTGACGCACACAAACTACATTGTTTCGGTATTACATTCAGCCCACCACTTTTTCCTAAAACGCACCAAATGCACTCTAAAAACGTGCTAACAAAAATGGGCTCCGCCCCCCATACCCCCCGTGCTTGATCCTACCATGGCCAATGGCCAATGTCGCGGGGGGGCCCTCGACTTCTGCGCTACGCCACTGAACCTTACAATATCAATATCTAATCCCCATTGAATTGAAAAAATTATATGCAAATTATAAACTAAATTTTACTTTAACAAAACTTAAAATGTGAGTACTTCAAATTATGTTAAGAATAACTCACTCTTAGCAATTGTTATGCCACCATTATTTATATTTTATTTCAAACTTTTTTTGAAAGTTTTTTGTGATTTAGCTTCACTATCTAAAAGTAATTTTACGTAGTCAAACTTTTTCGTTCAAGAAGTTGAATTCAATCTTGAATTCAAGAAGTTTGATGAAAAGTTGAAGCAAACATTGACTGTCTATCAGTTCCGATGTGAAGCCGCATAGAAAGAAGGTTCCCTTTGCAGTGAGTGTGTCAAACTGGAACTGCAACATCAATAACTGTTTCTTGTGTATTCTTGATGGTAATATGATACCAAATCTTCAATGATTCAAGCTTATTCTGATTGGTTATTCGCTTAAATATGATTTGAAATGTTTATTGTACTGTAATAAGCTGGGCTCGTTTTTATAGGTTAACTTTGACAATGTCCCAATATCTACTTAGTTTCAATGGCAACCACTAGGCAGAGGCACCGAGTTTGGCTACTGAGGGCGCTAGTGAAAACGAATGAAGCGCTCAAGTGGCTATGTCACGCAACTTTCTGGTGTAGCAGCGTCGTTCTTCCTACGTCAATAATGGCAACATTGTGAAATTGTTTTACGGCTTTTAAAACTTTTGGGGTAATTATGAATCCCATCTGTCCATCTTAAAAGGCAAGTCGACTTTTAAATCAGGATACGTTTTAGATTTGCAAACAACAAACACAAACAAAACCAGAAAATAAAAAAAAAAACAAACACAAAACAAAACAACAAAACAAACAAAATACACACATCAACAAGAAAAAGAAAAATCAACAAAGAAAAAAACAAGATATTTCACAACAATGTCCGGCACTATTTTCAACCACGGAATGAAATCTTCACCAATAAGTTGCTAAATTTGGCCACATATAGCGCTGCATGTACTAACACACGGTGCCTTCATACCGGCCGTTAGAATGTTGTGTACCTACGTGAAGCTACGCTATTGGAAAGACAAGACCTTGTATTATTACCCGGCACTTCCAACAATCATAGTGTTTGTGTGCCCTAGATGTATTACCCGGCACCTCCACCAAACATTGTGTTTGTGGACCCCAGATGTATTAGGTACCCGGCAGGTTTTCCAAACATTGTGTTTGTGGACCCCAGATGTATTAGGTACCCGGCACGTTTACCAAACATTGTGTTTGTGGACCCCAGATGTATTAGGTACCCGGCACGTTTACCAAACATTGTGTTTGTGGACCCTAGATGTATTAGGTACCCGGCACGTTTACCAAACATTGTGTTTGTGGACCCTAGATGTATTAGGTACCCGGCACCTCCACCAAACATTGTGTTTGTAGACCCCAGATGTATTACCCGGTTATTTTACGTGATTGTATAACTTGGTTGTATTACCTGGCTGTATTGCTTAACTGTATTACCTCATTGGTGGCCAACTACTGCGTTATGTTGAGTATCTGGTTAAAGGTGTGTATTGTATTGCATGTAACGCCTCTGCTAGATGTTTTATATAGTTGTATTGTATTACTTGGTTGTATTACCTGGCTGTATTGTAGAACCTCATTGGTGGCCAACCACTGCGTTATGTTGAGTATCTGGTTTAAGGTATGTATTGCATTGCATGTAACGCGGAACGCCTCTGCTAGATGTTTTACATTTGTTCGGGCTACGCGACGTGGCCCGACACACGCCTGAATCTTATTAGTTCCGTAGTAATGTCCGTCCCCCTGAATCTCATGAGGGCAGTGGGCGTGGGTGGCAGACGGACCGACTGGAATGGTAGGAATTTATATTAACTGACCAGTTTGCAATAAGGTTTCCCTACCCTGTTATCATCACGGCCCCATTCCAGACGCATTCCTCACCAGTAATGACAGTCCCGCCTTTCGGCCATGCCCGAAGAATATTATTTCTTTCTACTCAAGTCAGAACTTAGTTTGAGCCAGAAGTATCTCAAAACTTTTAAGTTATTTTCAAAAGTACTGATTTGGCTTTAACCAAAATTGTTGGTCGGGATTGCAATCACAATTCAGAAATCGTTAAAAAATTCACTTACTTGATTCGTATGGCGATGCGCACAATCAAATCGTAATATCGCAATCTGGATTGTAATCCGGAAATGCGTTCATATTTCTACGACTGCGATGTCGACGATTGCGATAACAATGGATAAGAAGCAAAAAAAAATGGGTAAGAAAAAAAAAGTAGAAAGCATTCTATCTAATGTTCTCCGTTGTCTGTAAGGTTATATTGTATATAGCAATGGACACAATTTCGTCAAATCTTTAAAATGTGTCCATCTTTGCAGTGACGCAGAGTTAATTACGATTCTAAAAACAGCCTTGTGCATGGCCGTGGTTTTTTCAGGCAAACATTGACACGTTTGTCTGCATGTGATGTCACAGCACCATCAAGCATAACTAATGCTATACCTTGTGTTTCTTTCGGTACTTCAGTAAACCGTGAACGGAATTGCTATATTTTTTAATTGGGAATTTGTTTACGTTTTTTGTTCGATCTCGATTGCGATGCGATTTCGATTCCAACAATATTATAAACAGGTTAATTCTACGTTTTCTCCACTCAGAGTAATAAATCATAACCCATCGCGAATATTGCGGGTAACAGAAATAAGAGGTTATTACAGACAAAGGCAAGAATAATACTCATTTAATAAATGAAGAAGATGTTTGACTCGGCTTATTATCAGCTTGGTGGTTTCAAGTGTACTCTTTATCGGGAACATAACAGTGGCTAATCCAGCGCCCCTTCTTCTGTCTTCAACACCTAACCAACACGAGGCTTGCGAAGCTACTATTGAACTAATTATGTGGAAGGTGTCTTAACTATTAAAATCGCGCAAAATCAAAGGTTTATAGTTATATTTTAAGAAAGGTTAATAATACTGAAAGGTCTACTACCTCACTAGGTATATCCAAGATAAAAACACGATTAACAAAATTTCAAACACTGCTATCATTACGCTGTTGTCACTTTGGAAACAAATAGATGATTTTCAGAATTGATCTAGAGGGCCGTGATACGCTCTAGCTAAGGGTCCTTGATAGTTGTGTTAAGGCAATTGTCCTAATATGAGCAAGTGTAGAAAAATTGTACTGTTCTAGGCCAGAATAAAATAATAATATTTAGTTTTGTTAAGGTCAATTTTTCACTGTTGTGCATTATAAAGATCTAGAGGGCCGTGAATATCAACGGGTAGGATAACTTAAGTATCCAGACACCAGAGTTTAGTTTTTACGAATATAAATATTAATTAGTATGGAAACCACGTACAATATTGTGTAGCGTTCTCTAGATGTTACTAAAATACGTTAATTTAATGTGATATAATAGTGAGACTACACTTCCCCCTTAGCGCAATGTAACAGTATGTCTGTGCAGCTATTGAAGCTATTGACTTTAATTTGTTGATTTTCCGTTTTGTGTAAATAGTATAATTTTGTGTTCTGAATCTCAATTGTGTCAACATGGACAAATGACTGTTGTTATTGACGTAATGCTGTAGCCTACAGTAATTTGTAATTGTTATAGGCTGTTACCAACACCAAAATACAACAATGAAACAAATTAATTGAACCAATGGACAAGCAAAAAGCTGTCAAAAAAAATGTTCTAACATTGGCAAACAGACGTTCAAAACATTTACAAACTTTCACAACGCTGATATCCACAATTAAAAAATATGCTAACTAGTGAGCATGATCTATCGTTCAAATTGTTTTATTTCATTACTTGCAAAAAACTTTTTGACAGCTCAACTCAATTCGTTGGTTCTATTGTTGTAATTCGGCTGTGACGCCAGTTTCGGGTTTCCTATAGTGTGAATTTACTTGATATGTGAGCGTGAAAGGAACAGGTAAATACATGGGCTAAATATATGGGCTGGCGCACCAGTGACTGCACTGGATTTAAACCAGGACTCGTTCTTAGCAGTATTGTGGGTACGCAATTTTGCCTCATCCGTTCTAGATTATATCTTGCTCATACGTACCCATTTTTTAACCTATAGAATCTATATGTTTCTATAGTGCGGGGTTTGGGTAAGGTTAGTTTAGCCCGTGAGAAAAGTCTGCAATAAGGCTGAAGGTACAACAAAATCTCCCCAGCGACAAATATATCAATGGTTTGTGTAGAAAGCACTTTAAAACAGTTATAAATCTAGAGTTTGTAACAGTGCAAAATAACTGCTATTCTAAGTCGAAAATGATCCAAAACGGCAGTAGGTTATTTTCGGCAACTTTATGTGACGCTTTTGTGCATTTTATTCCCCACAACACGTTTTATTGAAATCCGTCTACAGACCTGAAACCTACAAAAATGTCTTGATTCGAGTTGGCTTCGATCTTTACGAAACGTCGTGCGGTGGTTTTAGGGGGGGGGGGGGGGGGTTGCGATCACTTGACTCGAGAGACAAAGGGGAGGGGGAGGGGGAGGGGGCCCCCAGGGGAGGACTGACCATTGAACGGGAAGGGACGCGTAATAGACCCGGCCAGGAATGTCGCTATAGGAATGACCCAAACAAGCCGGCTCACTTTTTAATCAATTTTCTATCTTCGTTCTCTGACCGCTGCTGGTCAAAGCCTCCAAATCCCACGGGGGAAATTATTTGGCGTTGGAATTACGGGTGATAAATCCCTACTAGAGAGCAGGGGATGCTTTCCCATTTGCACTCACTAACTTGAATATCGAAAAGACACTCAAGGTTATTATTGTCGGCTGTGCATCTGCGGTGATAATTATTTCAGGTTGTAATGGAGTCAAATGTTGGAAAAGTAAGTTTAGTACGAATGGGAATAAAGTTCAGAAGCCCGAACATCGACTTCTGTTTCGGATTAGACTTATGGGTCTCAAATACACAAATCGAAACTCTTATAACAAGAAAAACTAGTGGAAAGTCGTCCGTCTTCCACACCCGTTAAAAGTTTAAATTACAATTTTCTCGTTCTCCTTCGCTTCGACAACACTGGCAAATGTTCTGCAGTCACTGTTACAGCCATGACGTCAGTGGACCCATATTATGAAAGAAATTTCGTGTAAAGGGAATAAAAAAAAAACGAAATCTCAGTTCGGTTTCACATTTGAACCGATCGATTAGTTTCATTGACAAAAGTTCTCGATGACTGAAATATTTTTGACATTTTTTTACAAGTAAACAGAACAAATTAATTGAAAGCGTTAGCCTTCACACAATGGATCGACCACAGTGGAATGGAACCATAGACCATTTTCAAAATGATCTAGGACCCTTAGGGTCAAATGCATAGTCGTTACTCACGTGCTCCTCAACTCGGCCTTTCCTCAGACTCGCCCAACCACCAATCACGGAGCAGTCCAATGGCAATGCTGCTCTGTGATTGGTGGTTACCGGTTGGGCGAGTCTGAGGAAAGGCTAAGTTGAGGAGCACGTGAGGAACGACTATGCATTTGATCCTTATACTGATTCCATCACGGTCCTCTCTATCTTCAATTCAAACAATGAACATTAATTAAAAACTAGCTTTCAAATGTTATGCCAACGAATTCATTGATACATACATCACCAACTATTAACCTTAGTTTTATTTTTTAACTGTTGTCCATTGTTGTCGTTACCGTTATTAAACTATCTAGGTCCTAGATCATTTTTATAATGATTTGTTGTATCAATAGTATGTCTTGAAAAAGCCATAAGCTATTCTGAGGTTACGTGCATATAATAGACTAGTGTCTACAGTAGGCCTACATGTTATCATACTAGTATGTGGTATGCATACACACTTCGGGTTCACTGCTATAGGCTCATAACAACATTTACATGAAAAATAAGTATTGAGCTAAAATAGAATTTAATTAATTTCCTCACTTGTGTTTACATTTCATGAGATTAAATCCGTTTTCAGTCACATGCGAGAACACTCGGTGGTTGGTTTCGAGACCTTACTAATTACACCAGCCAGCACTTGGCATTCCAGCCCCGGCCATGCTCGATTCTGTTAATATGACGGATTGATCTGGGATGAAATCCTCCTTTTTGACTCACTACCGTATATTGTGGGAGTGGATTGAATGAATCCGAGCCTATAGTCGGTAAGTGGTTATGAGTAGTGAAATGGGATTGGATCGTAGCAACTAGACTCATGTCAGTCAGTGCGTTGACTCACACGAGCGACCTGACTGCTGCCAAGCCACAAGGTCACCCTCAGTCGTAATACCGGACAATGAATGCGTAGCCACCCCTCATGTCAGTCAGTGCGTTGACTCACACGAGCAACCTGACTGCTGCCAAGACACAAGGTCACCCTCAGTCGTAATACCGGACAATGAATGCGTAGCCACCCCTCATGTCAGTCAGTGCGTTGACTCACACGAGCGACCTGACTGCTGCCAAGCCACAAGGTCACCCTCAGTCGTAATACCGGACAATGAATGCGTAGCCACCCCTCATGTCAGTCAGTGCGTTGACTCACACGAGCAACCTGACTGCTGCCAAGACACAAGGTCACCCTCAGTCGTAATACCGACAATGAATGCGTAGCCACCCCTCATGTCAGTCAGTGCGTTGACTCACACGAGCGACCTGACTGCTGCCAAGCCACAAGGTCACCCTCAGTCGTAATACCGGACAATGAATGCGTAGCCACCCCTCATGTCAGTCAGTGCGTTGACTCACACGAGCGACCTGACTGCTGCCAAGCCACAAGGTCACCCTCAGTCATAATACCGGACAATGAATGCGTAGCCACCCCTCATGTCAGTCAGTGCGTTGACTCACACGAGCGACCTGACTGCTGCCAAGCCACAAGGTCACCCTCAGTCATAATACCGGACAATGAATGCGTAGCCACCCCTCATGTCAGTCAGTGCGTTGACTCACACGAGCGCGACCTGAATCATTTAAGAGGGAACCCACCAAAGTACACAGGGGCTGCATATTTTATTCGACACTTTTCAAGGGCTTCAGCCGCAGGATCGATTGCTTTTACCGTTCGCTGCTCATTTCACACATCAAATTACCTTCATAAAAGGTTTTGAGTTTTGACTAAGATCGTTGACTAACACTTATGGGGGGTGTAAAAGTGAGCTTGAGCGCTGCCCGGCACACTTTTATCATTTTTCTTTCTTTACCAATTTAGCTTGCAATTTGCGGATACCACTTTCATTTTAATTTTAATTATTTATTATAATTATTTAGTACCGTAATTTGTTTATAAACCATGTAGTAAAATACTAATTGAATGTGTATCTGCTGAAGAAATGAAGTGAAACGTTGAGTATCAATATGTACGTTTTTATCGAGTCAAAAACAAATTGACACCAAAGATTACAAACATTTGATGGATTTAATTAGTAAACTTTAGCCCGACTCCGTAGAAGAAACGTGATAGTTAGGTGAAGTGTTTAGGCCTGCTTGCTTATAAATACTAAAATTCTACGTAGAATGAAAGCGTGAATCCTGCTGTTGGTTGTTGTTTACCTAATCACAAAGAGTGCGTACCGTGGGGATATAGGTCGGAACGTTGCCTACAGGAAATAACTTCCGTTATCTTAAATATTAATTGTTCCATATTTTGTGTGGCAAGTTGGCTTTGAGGGTTCATTCTTGCTTCTAATGCAACGATTAGGCTCTTTCTTTTTACTGGGAATGGGTCTCAACTGAAGCTGTATGGTGCTGGTGCATATGTCAATGTGAGTGAGCTATTATAGCAGTGAAGCATTATAATAAATGGTATTATTCCTCCAACTCAGTCAGTTCTTTAAATGAGTTTGTAGACATAAATACAAATATTGTGTTTTTTGATAATGCTCTTTATAACCATCCTGTTTTGCGACACAGTGAATCTTATATATTATTTCCGCAATAACCACTATTATATAGTACTTTGTCAAAGTAATTGAATACTTCAATAACGCAAAATCAAGAAAAAATGACAACTATTAATCGTTGTTCAAGAATTTTGTAAACTAGAACCTTGTTTTTTCCTCGTACGCATTTAATTAATGATCGTAGTAATTTCAGTAACGTCACATTAGCTCTGTGGTCTTGTAAGGATGGGTGGGGAGGGAGGGGGGGGGGGCTGCAGCCTGCCGGGTACCCGCTGGTGGGATTACGTTACCTACGTGATGTAATAAATAGCCGGCCTTGCGCATTTCATTTTAATCCTTGTCGTTCCAAGGGGAAATGGAAGGGTGTTAACTACGCCTATTAATTAAAATTATCTTAAGTCGTTTTGAATGACAGCGTGTGTAATTTGTCCGGCTATTTAAATCCCGTCCGCAGAGACAGCTATCCGCTTAAAGGGGACGCGCCCAGCTGCCCGGCAAACTGCGTTAAACACAGTTTTACATGCGTGTGGGGTATCTCTTCGGTGATGCATTATAGCATGTAGTGAGGAGCTTTAGTCACTGGTGGGTGTAAGCAAGTCGACAACCCGAGCTGTGTTAAGATCTATCTATAAAAACATTCACAATTGCTTGGTTAGATGATTAAGATGAAAGTTTATAAGATAAACAACGTACGTACGAATACAAGTTGAATAATGGAGGACAAAACAAGATTTATTAAATATTTCTGACAAATAAGCAATCTTGGTACCATATGAGGTAAAATTATTGAACACAGGGTAAAATAGTGTATGTTAGAACATTTGCAAGTGTTGAAGAGGAAAATCATAACTAATTCTTAAGCATGTAACAGTTTTTTTTTTTTTTTTTTTAATGAAACCCTATTTAAAAGTGCTTTTGCGACTTGCGTATGACATAAATTTGCCGTAATAACCGATCGTATAGGTAAAGTGTGTGAGGCCACCAGTCGTACAGGGTGCGAATTGATGGCCTGAGAGAGGGGGGGAAGCCCAAGCATACTACCTGCGCGGGCAGTGAGGGGTCTGGGGCAAAGCCCCAGCCGCCGGTGTCAAACATTTTTTGGGGTATTATTGCCCTCAAGATAGTCTTTGAAGCGATCTGAGAGTTCATTAGTTTGGTTTATCAATGTAAAAGTACTTCTTGACTAAGAATAAAGATGTAATTTGACTCATTATTTATTAACTTTACGAGATAGTCACTTGATATGATATGAGATGAGATGGGTATCCAAGGTGGGGATTTAGCAATCCCCAGCGGAGATACCTTCCAGTAAAACAGAGCCAGAGATGGAATGCCCAGAGGGTAAAAATTTCCATCCCCCATCCCCCGTGTCAATTCTCACCCTGCAGTCGTATATCAAAGCCCTTATCCCGTTTTAATCATTTCTTCCATTGATCAAATGTGTCAATTTACTTAGAACACAATATTATCTCATGTGGGTCTAGGTAATCAAATTATCTTCTCGTGGCTTTAGTTTTGAAGTATGGTAAAACTGGGATATAACGAATTTTTGTTTTTACTACCTTCTTTAAAAATACTTCCACGAATATTTTAACGGTCTTTACATTGAATAACAATATTGGAAAATTATTAAAATGATTAGGAAATTAATACTTTACATTAAAACTTTGATTGATATCGTATATTTGGTTTTGAAGAAGGCAGTAAAAACAAGAATTCGTTATATCCCAGTTTAACCTCAGGTATTTAATCACAATTAGCTCTCTTTTAACTAAATTCGACATTTGAAGGGGAGGGTATTTCTGTATAGACTGGTCATGATAATGTACATTTGATATTTAGTTTATTAATATTACTAAAATTTAACCATATAAAAGAATTTTAATACCGGTACCTAACTTTATTTGCTTCGATCAATTTATATTGCTGTGTTATAAATTGCTATTTGATTGTTTCCATTGTTTTTACTAGTGTTCGATTGTAAATTGTAAAGCTTTCAATATTGTTCTTCTAGTGTAAATAAGTGTTATAACCATAACTCAATATAGGATAAACATTAATTAAATAAACAATTGGGTCTCATTCCTTCATATTTACTGTTATTTTCTGTACTTGAATGAGATTATACTACGAGATGAAATTTTAAGATAAATATCTAGTTATAGTTAGTATTAGTAAATAAATAAAACGCTCTTTCAATGGTTGAACGTGACCTTTGCATGGGCGCCATGATAGGGCTCAAAAGTTTGATCAAAGTTCATAAGTTCAGTCAGACCGCGTATTCGAGCGCTGTGCTTCGAACAATCTCTATTTAAGAGCCAAGCCGCAACACAAACCTAGCGCTAGTTTCTTTCCGTCAACCTGCCAATTGTTATGTGGACCTTCTAGTAAAATAAACAGAACTGACCGTAGACATTGGCAACCGCATTATTAGTACCGCACCATCGACCACAGCAGAAACCCAACAGTATATCTAACTCAAACAAGCGGTTAATTTGTCACTCACACCCAACACAGGACAATGGTTAACTAGGAAAGTCTCACCATTCTACGAGGTTTGCTGCTGTATCGAGAGTAGAGACGAACTTAAGTGGCATTCAATTGCATGTAGATATGCATCTACAGACCCTACTGGTCCTCAGCTGCAGATCATCTCCACTTAAGCTCTTGAAGCAACAATCTGGTTTAAGAGTATTTTTTTTTTTTTTTTTTTTACAGAAATGAGAGTTTGAAAATAAATACCTGATAGAAAAAAAACAGCTCTCAACTTTCAACACTTAAAATAGAGACATAGAACTGAATTAAATTATATTTACAACGTTATGCTTAGTTGTTTTTAGCAGGTGTTTGGCGTTTGATGAATCGAATCAAAAAGAGCAATCCAATAACGCTGTAGCATTTTGTTTTGTCTAAGCTGAGACTGTAAGACCACATGTTGCAGTAAATCACTGACTCATCCATGGGCGTCCGTAGAAGAGGGGGGGGGTCATGGATCACTCCCCCCCAACCCCCTTGGCTGTGATAAAGTAGCGTGCAATATCGTACCCGGCACCCCCACCAAACATGCGCAGCGGGGCCACCTCAACTAAGGGGTCGTACTAAAGACATTCTACTCTCAAATAATAACCAAACACAGTCACAGAGTATTTTTTATGTCTGAATTTGGTCACGGCTGAGAAAAACATAGCTGATATTATTATACCACCCACTCATTGCATTAAGTGCCCCAACCTTGATGTGTGATGATGTGTGGCCATAAAAACGAGCCTGCTTCGACATTTATGAAGCAATATGAAAAATAACAGTTTACAAAACATGAATTGCTTATTGTGTTTCTCGACAACTCTTGCCAGAGTATCCGCCTGTAAATCATGAAATGGGTAGTCATCTGCATTAAACCTGTTGTATTAAATGTGTTGCTACATGTGTTCCCGTGCACTTTGGTAGTTCAATTATTCGTAAGCTACCTTCAACGGTACATTCAAAGACTATGAAAACGAGCCTGCTTCGACATTTATGAAGCAATATGAAAAACAACAGTTTACAAAACATGAATTGCGTATTGTGTTTCTCGACAACTCTTGCCAGAGTATCACGTTAAAAGCTGAAATAGGGACAAGTTAAGTGAAATAATTGAAGCTAATCCGCTCAACTCAATTAAATGTCGGAAATGTGCTTTTACAAACCGTGGAACTATCGCACAGAAAGGTTTTTTCTTTTAGCGTTCTTGCTACTGAGTAATATTTCAGTTTTATATACAGCAGGGAGCAATGTGTGGAATATAATGTTTATCGTATTCATGTGGACATCGAGTGTTGTGTAGGAAAATGGGGGAGGGAAAATATATTCTAGCGTGGTATGAACCGGTCAGCTTTCGGTATATTCCTGAGCAATGTTCCATTTTGGAAACTTCAAAGGTTACAAATCTATCTTGTAAGAATATCAAACCTGAATTTTGAAAAAAAAAACTGTATTGTTTAATTAGAGCAAAATCTATGTAATATTTAGTACCAGTTCACAGTTGTGGAATGGATCTGTACAGCCGTGTTGAAAGATACACGTATTCGACCATACAACCAACTTCATGCATGCAAGTAAGCCTACCTATCTGCCTCTATTGAGTTTAATAACACCTGTTTGGGAATCAATATTTTATTCTATTGATAGTTTGGAGAACCAATAAATGTTTGATAGTTTAAATTCCTGATGCAATTTCTAACCCAAGTTCTAACCATGTTGGTGATGATAAAACAGAAAAATTTTTGTTTTTTTATAACCAATGTGATGAACGTAATGCTAGATTTAAAAGTCTTTCCCTAAAATTGGTTCTTATGAATTAAGTAGGCTTAACCAAAAGAAAAATCGCATCCGGCAGCGAACACTTTAAAAATTCACTTACTGTGCTTAAAATAATTTAGCTTTCTCACCCTTAGAAGTCTTGTGAACGCTCATGGCCATATCAAATCTTGTAACTAGTGCGGCAATACCTATTTTAATCTCAACCCACAATAAGACACATGTCTACCTTATGTGTTAGAATCGGTCACTCAAGTATAGGGAGTGGGCTGGTACTGGTACGTTTAAACGAATATTCTGGTTCGAGTTTCAATCGTAACACATTTTTTATCCCTACCTCATTTTCTCATTTTTCATAATTTTTCATCCTTCTCTTATGCTCAGCCTCTTCTTGGCATTTTTTCCATTCGCCTGGAAACAATCAATCATATTACAAACAAATTGCTACAGCTCTCTTTGTTCGAAGGATCTTCTTGGTGCCACATTATTAGGTATTGATTTATAAGCATTTCTCAAATTTGAAATAACTGATTCCTTCTGCGTTCTTTTGCGAATCTTAGAAATGCTTTTGTTAAAAAGGTACAATGGTCCGGTAACCTCTAATGACATTGAGGAAATGTGTTGTGGAAACAATACCAATAATTACTAAAATAGTAGAGAATTTGAAATAAGCTACGTGTACGTGTAGTGTTTAGTAGTGAAGGAGGTGTTTTAACTAAAGGTTTTAGTAGAGACAGAGAATTTAAATCTGGTGGCGTCTACAATGTAAACGTAGAAAAAGAATAAAAATTACACCAAAGATTGTAATCTTTGATTACACTTACATGTGTTGTTGCTTGTTGCGTGGCTTTGAAGGTCACGCCATCCGAGGTCGTTCTCTTGTCCACAGGACTTGACCCCCTCGCGTTGTTTCTGTCGTGTCGTCCTGTCGAGAGTGAGGTAGCGGACAATAGGTTCGTAGGCGTGGGCGGACTTTCTATCTGTGCTGTGTTGCCTGTTCGTTGTGTTGATTGGTAGGTAGCGGACAGTAGAGTTTCTTAGGCGTGGGCGGACATTCTATCTGTGCTGTGTTGCCAGTTCGTTGTGTTGATTGGGAGGTAGCGGACAGTAGGTTCGTAGGCGTGGGTGGACTTTCTATCTGTGCTGTGTTGCCAGTTCATTGTGTTGATTGGGAGGTAGCGGACAGTAGAGTTTCGTAGGCGTGGGCGGACTTTCTATCTGTGCTGTGTCGCCAGTTCGTTGTGTTGATTGGGAGGTAGCGGACAGTAGAGTTTCTTAGGCGTGGGCGGACATTCTATCTGTGCTGTGTTGCCTGTTCGTTGTGTTGATTGGGAGGAAGCGGACAGTAGAGTTTCTTAGGCGTGGGCGGACATTCTATCTGTGCTGTGTTGCCTGTTCGTTGTGTTGATTGGGAGGTAGCGGACAGTAGAGTTTCTTAGGCGTGGGCGGACATTCTATCTGTGCTGTGTTGCCAGTTCATTGTGTTAATTGGGAGGAAGCGGACAGTAGAGTTTCGTAGGCGTGGGCGGACTTTCTATCTGTGCTGTGTTGCCTGTTCGTTGTGTTGATTGGTAGGTAGCGGACAGTAGAGTTTCTTAGGCGTGGGCGGACATTCTATCTGTGCTGTGTTGCTAGTTCGTTGTGTTGATTGGGAGGTAGCGGACAGTAGAGTTTCTTAGGCGTGGGCGGACATTCTATCTGTGCTGTGTTGCCTGTTCGTTGTGTTGATTGGTAGGTAGCGGACAGTAGAGTTTCTTAGGCGTGGGCGGACTTTCTATCTGTGCTGTGTTGCCTGTTCGTTGTGTTGATTGGTAGGTAGCGGACAGTAGAGTTTCTTAGGCGTGGGCGGACATTCTATCTGTGCTGTGTTGCTAGTTCGTTGTGTTGATTGGGAGGTAGCGGACAGTAGGTTCGTAGGCGTGGGTGGACTGTCTATCTGTGCTGTGTTGCCAGTTCATTGTGTTAATTGGGAGGTAGCGGACAGTAGAGTTTCGTAGGCGTGGGCGGACTTTCTATCTGTGCTGTGTTGCCTGTTCGTTGTGTTGATTGGGAGGAAGCGGACAGTAGAGTTTCGTAGGCGTGGGCGGACTTTCTATCTGTGCTGTGTTGCCTGTTCGTTGTGTTGTTTGGGTAGGTAGCGGACAGTATAGTGTAGCCAGTAGGCGTGGGCGGACTTTCTATCTGTGCTGTGTTGCCAGTTCACTGTGTTGATTGGTAGGTAGCGGACAGTATAGTGGAGCCAGTAGGCGTGGGCGGACTTTCTATCTGTGCTGTGTTGCCAGTTCGTTGTGTTTATTGGGTTCGCTGTATAACATAATATCACAGTAGTGGCGCTCTTGTTAATCACCTTAATACCTACCGTCATTATTAAACAAACAAAAGTTCACCATTTTGTTTAATCCTTTAATTACATTGAGCTCCAGCACGCGCGGGTGTAATAACTGGTGAACCAAAGTCGAGCCCATTTCCGGGAATAAACTCTCACTAGGGTGTAAGTGCATCTACTTTAATTTGTGCTTTCTATGATGGTCGGTGGAGGAAGTTCGAGACGAGTTCTCTCACTAACTGGATGAAGTGAAGTACGAGAGCTACTGCATGATTCAGTACGCGACATCGCTGATGAAATGTCGAGCCCGCGCCTACCGGCTGAACCAAAGCGCTTGGATGAGACCGTGGGATAGCGACGCGTGAGGTCAGCGGTCACCCTACTAGGGAGGAAACAGTGGCGTGCCGTCAGGTCCTACGTGCAGTCAGCGTGCACACCGACGGAACCAAAGCGCTTGGATGAGACCGGGGGATAGCGACGCGGCAGGTCAGCGGTCACCCTACTAGGGTGGAAACAGTGGCGTGCCGTCAGGTCCTACGTGCAGTCAGCGTGCTCACCGGCCGAACCAAAGCGCTTGGATGAGACCGGGGGATAGCGACGCGGCAGGTCAGCGGTCACCCTACTAGGGTGGAAACAGTGGCGTGCCGTCAGGTCCTACGTGCAGTGCACCGGCCGAACCAAAGCGCTTGGATGAGACCGGGGGATAGCGACGCGGGAGGTCAGCGGTCACCCTACTAGGGTGGAAACAGTGGCGTGCCGTCAGGGCCTACGTGCAGTCAGCGTGCTCACCGGCCGAACCAAAGCGCTTGGATGAGACCGGGGGATAGCGACGCGGCAGGTCAGCGGTCACCATACTAGGGTGGAAACAGTGGCGTGCCGTCAGGGCCTACGTGCAGTCAGCGTGCTCACCGGCCGAACCAAAGCGCTTGGATGAGACCGGGGGATAGCGACGCGGGAGGTCAGCGGTCACCCTACTAGGGTGGAAACAGTGGCGTGCCGTCAGGGCCTACGTGCAGTCAGCGTGCTCACCGGCCGAACCAAAGCGCTTGGATGAGACCGGGGGATAGCGACGCGGCAGGTCAGCGGTCACCATACTAGGGTGGAAACAGTGGCGTGCCGTCAGGGCCTACGTGCAGTCAGCGTGCTCACCGGCCGAACCAAAGCGCTTGGATGAGACCGGGGGATAGCGACGCGGGAGGTCAGCGGTCACCCTACTAGGGTGGAAACAGTGGCGTGCCGTCAGGTACTACGTGAAGTCAGTGTGAGGCGTAGAGCAGCTCTCGCCAGAACCACGTCACAGGCCCTATCAACGTGAGTCAACGCTTGAAGAAACTGGGGTTCCCTCCTGCAAAGGAACCTACATGAACTTATTTCCAGCATTATGGTTGCGGTGTACTGTGACGTGGGAGAAATCACACCCGGCTATTCTTATCCGGGATTGCGAACAAGGTCATAGACCACTTGTCGTACCTGGACCACCAACATTTCCTACAGAGAGCCAAGGTACTCCCATGGCTACTATAGCGAGAGCTACCTTTCGGGGAAACCAACACGCAATAGTCCTACGTCGGTCAAGGGTTAGGGGGAGGGGGGGGGGGATATACACTCAATGAGGATTCTCTTGACACCGCGCACAATTTTACTCTCTTTTCAAACTAACTTGACTCCATTAGCTCCGTATTGTCATCGTGAGCGTGGAAGCCTCTACCAAAACTTGGGCCATGACGACCTTTTAAAACCTTTTCACTGAATACATTTACTTCTCTCCGTCGAGTGTTAATTTAAGGGTAGAGAAGAAGCGAGTGGCGCGTGACAAACTTCTAACGGACTCTTTACACCGCTCAAACTCAGGGATGGTGGACTACCTTGTTTAACAGGTGGTTGTATCGCTGCCTTGGTGCTCCCTCCGCTGGACTATGGCTGACCTCAGCGATCGCAACCTATTCTTGTCCGGATTTGCGAACAAGGTGTTGAGAGAACTCATGCAGAGTCAAGTGTCAAGCTAAGTACAGGATTTGTTGCTATGGGATTTTGGGGGGGGGGGGGGGGGTTTATTACATGCTATTTTCCATAAGAAGATCAAACTCCATAGCAACCATGAACAAATCACAAACTTAACTTGACTCTGCTGAACCCATCACCTTACTTGGCAAACACAGTCTCTCAGGGTAACACCGCCTTCCACAATGTTATGGCAACGAGTGTAGAACGAACAATTATAGAATACTTCATAGAATATAATATACACATAAAATATGTATTATATTTGTATGTATGACTTTTTGGAAAACTAAAACTAAAGTAAACTAAACTGTAACGCCATCCTTGCAGAACTAAACATTGGACACCCTATCTAATAAGGAACTAGAAATATACTTCTACCGTGGCGTGGGGAAGTTGGGTTTTACAACCGACGCCCGGTCCCAGTAGATAATGTAGGCATTGCTAAGGAAGAATATGGTGGAGCCACGAAGAAGATGACGATGCGAGTTTTGGAGCACAAATGTGTCTCAAGCCATGTCCTGAGTCACTATACTGAGTGGGGACATGACGTGACCTTGAAGTGCGCGCTCTTCAAGGTCGTTATCCCCTTCACAGGACGCGAGGTGGTTGTGATCTGGCTTGCCAATAGTGGGTGCGTTCCGAAATTCGCTGCACATGCTGTAGCCGCAGCGTTGATTAGTAGTGCAAGCAGAAGAAACTGCTGCTAGTTTCGGAATGGGTGTATCGTTTCTCGGCGGCGGGGGTTTTGAAAAGGGGGTGTTCTGTAGGCTAGGTAAATATATAGCCGTAGTCAATTAGCTTTAAAATTAAAATCGTTTGCAATGCAACAAACTCTCCTTAATTTTCTGATTTTCTACTAGCGTTATTTCTTGCCAATAACTTGAGCCACTTGTTGTTGACAACATGGTTTTAGCGCGTTTGGTAAATGTAGCTGTAGCCCTTCCGCCTACTTTCAGTTTCGGCCATTTTGAATTCCCACAATCACCCAAATCGCTGCAAGTGCTGGACTGAAAACGTCCAGCGTTCGCAGTGCGCTGAGAACGCTCTGCCAGCGAGTTTCGGACTGCTATGCGTGGAGTTTGCAGCTAGTTTAGGAATGCCCCCAGGGAAGCAGAAGGAGGATGATCCGAGCCAGTAGGCTGTGACTTGCCAGTAGTTGGCTACATTTGTTAATTTGTTCGTTTTATAATACAACAGTATCGGTGTTACGTTAATCACTTTACCTAAGACGAATATTTCTGTTTGAAACTCGGCTGATCAATTAAATTAATTGAATTCTACCACGTGGATGTAAAAGAGTATTTTCAACAAAAGGTTTACGTTTAGTGGATAAGGAGAAATAAATGCCGGCAGTCTTCAACTGAATGCTCAATGAGTAAGAGAAAGAATCTGCACGTGTCTCAATTGTTGGTTTAGTAGATAAGAAAATAAATTATAGACGTCAAGAACTATATGTTCAGTGTAAGAATGGAACAGAAATTGCCTCTTTCTTCAACAGTAGGTTCAGTTGGGAAGAAGACAGAAACTACACGTGTAGTCAACAAAATGTTTATTTGAGAAGAAAAAATAAATTACATGACTTATCTTCAACCATTTGTTGTGTTGAGAAATAGATAGAAATTCCACGTGTCTTCGGGCGATGGTTCGGTAGACAAGTAAAATAAATTACAGGCATCTTCAAAAGGCTTTGTAGAGAAGAAATAAGAAATGACACGCGTATATAAATATATAAACAAACGTTAGCTAACGAAGGAGGAAAAAATTGCAGGTTTACAACTACAACAGAGATTATAAAGAAAATGGTGACAGTAAATCGTTGATGATTCAGGAGGTGCTATACAAATTCTTGTTTGATTGTTTCAGGGATAATCCTTACAACTCGAGGTAATTAATAAACTTTGTGTGAGTGCTGGATTCACAAAGATGCGTAATTCTAAGTTGTCCTAAGTTAGGCAAATCCTAGCTAGATAAATCAAGATAAACATGCCTAGGTATTAATACACATTCACAAATCAAATATTATTAGTTAAATTGTTCATATTTTACTATATTTTATCTTTATAACATTGCAGAACGACATATTGGTGATTCATATCACTAAGATTTGCCTAAACTAGGACGTCTTAGCACTTAGGCACCTTTGTGAATCTGGGCCCAGGAATATAAAAAAAATGAGCATTTAAATGCCTCTCGTTACTACCCACCTGTATAGGCAAAGTGTATTGCATATGATTCCCTTTTGGATGCGTATGCTTAATGTAAACACGTGCATGCATTTCAGTTTATGAGATTGCCTTTATAAGTGGGATAGTTGGAACGAAATCTCTGGTGATTTATACCATGTTTTTATAATACATTCGCACTGGTCGACACAGTTACTGTACACCACGTGGAATGCTCTCTTCTGTTGCAAAACACACGCCGCAAGTTATTACACTACAACGTTTACGATCACAACTCACCTAAGATTGAAACCAGATTCTTGAGTCAAGAAATTATTATATTATTATAACCTAAACTAATTTGGGTTGAATCTAGTTAAAATATATGTGAACGTTATGAAATTACACTGTTCTTCGCCACATTGGACGGTACCAAATGCTGCGCATGCGGCTTGTTACTCTTGTAAGACTCTGTATCATGTAATTGTCATAAAGTAGAAGAATGACACTAACCGAGACTATGTAGCGCTCTACCAAGCAATTTACAAAAGTATTCAAATGTGATATTTACAAGTTGTGACACTTGTAAGGAGTTGTTTGTGAAATTATTGAACGTGATGTGTCACTTGCCAGATGAACGTCTCAAAGGCGTTCTGTATAACGACATTCTTCAAAGTACCAGAGTACCACAGTATAGTGCTAAAAGGGGTTCTATAAGGTAACACTTTAAACTTATAAAATAGTAACATATTTACCAGGTATAGGAGTGCTTCTAAGGTATCGTTATACAATGTAATTTATATAAGTAGGACAGCCTGATAAATAATAGTTGCGGTACTTCTCTAGTAATTACATTAAGTAGTAAAAAGTCCCATACAAGTGTACGATTCATGAATGTAGTGTTTTAAAGGTGAATAAGAAGGTAATAATTAAAATACTGAAGATACAATGTTATTACATATAGTATTAATGAGGCGACTATTCTTATATTTGAACAAATTAATATCATGGAGTTTACCAGAAATGTATTTCTAGGTAAATCCTTCATCAGAACGGCCATATGCACAGTCAAGTGTCAAGTTAAGTATAGAATTTGTTTCTATGGAATTGTTTTATGATATGTTATAAACAAACTCCATGCCAACCATTAACATATCCTCTTATACCTCTACTCTGCATCTCCGTTACAAGGTTGTCAATCTCACACTCACCTGAAGATGCCCGGTAAGGTGGTGATGACTTAAAATAGATTATGTACGCCTAGCTCAGTCGGTTCACACAATTAAAAATAATTAAAATTAACATACATTTATTAGGATCCACAGGATATCAGAAATTAATCAATTAAATGGTTTCCATGGACTGTATTAGCATATTATTATGAAACACAGCAACAACAACAACTACCTACTTGGGCCCAAAGTGATTTATAATGCTCAATCCCCTTATCAACTAATCCTTCAACCAAGTTGCCAAAATGTTAATATTAGTTTTATATCTTAATAACGTTACATGTTCGTAATATTCCTGAGGTTCCGGGTTATTCACGGATTGTAGATCGAGTTGATGGTGGTGGTAGGATGGTATTTGTTACGTGACAGATGTCGTCGTATTCCTTGAATTGGTTTCTTCACGGCTTGAAGTTCTAGTTGATGGTAATTACGGAAAGATGATTGTTAACTGAATGTTACTGATTGATTGGTGATGATTGTTTTTAACACATTGAGGTGTTATGATTACGTTGACGCTGACAGTTCACACACGAATTAAAGCCACAACTTAAAGATTTGACGATTGTGCTGACGCTGACACTTCATACACTTGACTTAAAACAACAACTTAAACATTTGACGATTTTGCTGACGCTGACATTAATTCACACACTTGACTCTCGACACTCTCCTCCACACGTTTGACTCTCCACGACTCTACTCTCCACTCACTCCTCAACTCACGACTCTCCACTTCACACACTCCACTCCACTGACCTCCACACTCCACTCGACTCCCCACACTCACGACCGACTCCACTACTCTACTACTGCCGGCTCTACTGACCAAAAACCTACCCGTTACTTAGTTTTGTATTCTCAAGGCTTTCTCAACACCCCCACTCCTCCTTGAGGTGGTATACCTGGTTCATGATTTGATGCGTTCCAACCATACGCTCGACAGCCTTGGTTTCGCTTCCCCCTCTCCATTTATTTATTAATCTCTGAACATTTTTCTAACCCTCCCTAGCTTCCAGAACAAACCTAACTGCGTAGCGTGGATGCAAGATGCACCACGTAGGCCAGGCGCGCCATTATGTCTCGTGTCTGGTGAAGCGAATATTAATCCCAATGATATTTTGTTCCTGTGTTAAAACCTTTGCCTAAATTGTATACTGAAATCCAAATTACTCCCTTATTAATGATCAGATTCGGTTCACCCAATGCTGGTAACTTAAGTTGTCATGTCCTCTGGCGATTGGTTAACTTTTGATTGCCGAAGAAGTTCGTTAATTACTTTTAATTAGTTTAAATACTTATTGTTTAGGTTTAGACTTGTTCTAGTCTTAAATTGTTATTGAGGTTGTTTTTATAAGCTAGCTGAAGGCTTGATTAATCGTTTCTGATAGTTTAACATACACATTGATTACTCATTATCAGTTTACTTGAATTAATTACATTTATTTGCATACCCTTTGCTTATACGTAATCAAAATGGACGGTGAGACAGCCGTACTGTTACAAGGTATAGTGTTAATTAATAAGACATTCTATAAGTCAATTTTCCCCTAACGATGGAATGTGTTTCTGAGAGAAATCCTTAGCATGCACATATAATACTATTATTGACGGGTGGTGATATTTGCCTGATATAATGATCCCAGTGGCATACGAACCGAGGGGGGGTGGGGGAAGTCATTTCGAATTACGCCCCCCCCCCCCCCCCCGTCTACACCCACTCACCTAAGTTTGAGACTGTTGAACTGCACAATTGGTTTTACATTAAAATAATAATAATAGTAATAATAATAATAATAATAATAATAATAATAATAATAATAATAATAATAATAATAATAATAATAATAATAATAATTATTATTATTATAATAATAAAAATACAAAATATTAAACATCTCATTCACAATATTATGCAACAATGGAAGAAGTTTTATACGTTTTTAAGCAATCTTTGGTTAATTGGTATGGTTTATTAAAATTTGGTTACTTCAAATTGAGGCAGTGGTACCGGTAACCAAGTTATAGTTAAGACTCCGGGCGCGAAAGCCTACAGGTTTTAATATAATACACTGACGCAATATATTTTATAGTGTGCATAGATACTATGCTTATATTATACTTCATTTTATTTCGACTGGGCACTGCCAGGAGGTGTAGTAACCGTTTAGGGGACGAATGTCCAGCCATTGAGATGCGGTAGAAATGTGGGCGAGTTGAAGATCAGATAAGCGCTTAATACGTACGGAAATGTAACTAACATGGCACATTCTAATCGAGCCTATTACAAATGATACGATAATGAAACATGCACATAATCCTATATTTATAATCACATTCATTTTCAGTCGCTGTTTAATGTAATGGACAACATGATTTGAATCATGTTTCTTTGATGAAAACTTGCAAAGTCATCCATCATTCAGGGACGTCTTAGTGCTAATAATTAAAATGCCAGCCCTTTAATTAGTTCACAAGTCTCATACTGTTAGCTATAGAAACGAGATTCGAAGACGTTATTGATGTAATTCTAAGTTCGAACCACTTCAACATAGTAGAGTATGCCCAGGGACTGCTACCATGGTGGGCAGGTTTGAGTGCTAGGATGATCCTAGCTATGCTGGCGGAAGCGTATGCTTCTGGTAGGCCCAGCCTAGCCGGACAAGTCGAGGTAAAGAATTGACAGACGAAAAGTAGTTCACGTCCTCCCTTTTCTCATATCTTTTCTTCCCCGTGACGTTCCTATTGGTCCCTGTCCTACGACGTCATATGACCTAGTTGTCGACTACGTCGTTAAACACAAAATAATTAAATCAAATCAAACCCAGTGATAGCATATTATGTGGTACTTGTGCAATTTTATCAGTGACTCCCTTAAAAGTATGTTTCTATTGACAGCTCCTCATGATCAAAAGGTAGGATAGCTCGCTGCGAGGTATGGGGATCGAGCCACTCAAGAAATCGGTTTAGAAATACATACTTCCGAGACGGAAAATATTTCATATGAACGTAGTTGGAACATAATTTATTAAATTATATCATGTTATGTAGTGAAATTGTTTTTATGTTATGGTAGCCATAATCCAATCATCGCACCACCAAAATTATAAATAAATCTAAAGGTTCCTTTACACGTTGCTAGTTTTAAGCGATTTAAAGTAACCGAAGGGTTTTCTGACAAGTAGTAGGCCCTATATAGTTATTTATTAAACAGGCCTACGGTGTTGTTACACGAGAGATTGTATCAGGTAATTAATAACAAAGGTGTCGAATTGGTAATATTTGGTGATTAGAAAGTAGCTCATCAGCAATTTGCCTAGTCAATAAAAGAATGTACCGCTAGTTCGATTTGCCTCTTTTAAGATGACGATGACATTTAGTCTGAACGTCTCATATTTTGGCTACGATGTTTATCGAGACGATGAGAGAGAGATTATGAGGTGGAAAACCGCTTCATGCAGGAACCAGCCTGACACACAGGAACCACGGTTTATTTTAGACCGGGGCCTAATCGACCGGGACCAACTATACTAGAAAACATGAGTACATGAGTACTTGATAGTGATACCACCATCATTGAAAGATTGCGTTTTGTTTCAATTTTATGTGCGTGTGTTAAATTGTGTCCTAATAAAATTGTATTTTATTTCCCTCATTTATGACACTGATATTCAGATTGTGAAAACAATTAAGTGTAATATGAGATGTTGATATCTATTAAGTTGACAATGCTGTTACTATATAGATAATGAAAAGCATGTGTGTGTGCTGGTGGGGTAGGCTAAGGGGTGGGGGGAGGGGGGCCTTGACCTGCTCCCCCCACCCAGTTAGAAAATCGTTTTAGAAGCGTCTTTCTCGTAACAAAAGTTAGTCTCCCCCGACTGCTGTTAGTCTACTTTAAATAGGCTACTTACATAATGTAAGTTAAAGCTGTGAAAGTTATCTAAAACTACAAGTGCCGATTGATTGTGGCACCTCCCCCCGATTCATCAACCTCTGCACACGCCCATGATCTAAATGACAGAAGTAATTTATTCTGACAGCAATGAAAAATGCCTCCTACAATAACACGTTCATGCGTTCTATTTACGAACGATTGCTTAGGGTCAGAATGACAACTAAAAGTACCGACTATGTAATTCATGGGCATCATTTGTTCAGACTGCACGACAGCGCACAATTATGAAAGTTACAATGAAGTTGTGAAAAATGTGTTTACCTTATCGTTAGTCGACTATTGTGTTCCACCGTACATGTCACAGAGAATAATGTATAATACATTTATGCGTCAAAAATATCACCCCAAGCAAGGGATCTAGTTACAAGTAATGCCCACGTACCTACCGTCATGAATACGATTGTAAACGTAACAAACGAGTGACAAGTGACTTGCTGTTGTATTTACTCGACCGGCGCCGTGCGCTCGCCGTGCCGTGCCGTTGCGTTGCGTCGCGTCATCCCGTGGAAGTGACGTCAGTCTGTCTAGAGCGCGCTCGGTGGTCGGACGCGGAACTAGGGCGCGACAGGCGGAGGCAGCACGCGGCGCGCGTACAAGACACGCTGACCGGTCGACTCATCGCATTCTTTAACTATATTCGGGCGACGACAACTTCACTCACTAGCGAATGTAAACGAAATTCAAATGTAGTGGAAATAACTACAACGAAATAACTTTAAGTGGTTTGTTTAAAATAAAACGTGTCATTGTTAAAACGATGGTTATAATTCACAACTGCGGTTGTTAGCTTAGCTTTAACCGTCACCACTAGTCTATGATCATTGACCGACTTAACCTATAAAATAGTGTACAATATTTTCCCTTTAGTCCCAAATAGAACCGTATTTACGATACATAACCTCTGAACTACTAAACATCGATTACTGAAAGTGTATTGTGTATTTTAAAAGTAACAGTCACATTAAATACGTACTATTGGTTAACACCTGCCCCCTAGCTTATGGAATTGGACCGTGTGAGGTGCAGCAGACCTCCTAAGATCCAATGACATATTAATTTCGTGATAAGGCATCGTTCAAGGCCGACCGCAAGGCAAGTCCTTACCTTATCAGGTGGTTAATAACAGGGTGTATACGCTAATCGTGTTCTGTGCGCCATAAATCAGCTGGCGAGGGTCGCAATGCACGCACGCACGTGCAAGTGCGTGTGAGTGCATGCGTGTGCTGGCTGGGATCTAACAACGACATCTATGTTGATTCGACGCAAGTGGCTGCTAGCTTAATGGCATGGAATAAACTTAACGATACTACATTGTTACACATTCGGTGGAAGGTACGTAACCTAAATCCTTTATAAGCGTTGCTTTTGTCTGTAATAGCTTTGTGAGTAGGTGTATTGTTTTAATAGTGAACGCACTGGTCGCGTGTGTAGGACGGAATTATCACGGGGACTGGGCGGCTCTGTCCCCTGCCCTTCATGACTGTGTCCCCAGGTCGTTTGAGAAGTAACCAACCTTGTGCCCTCCAGGCCGTTTAAGAAGTAACCAACCTTGTGCCCTCCAGGTCGTTTGAGAAATAAGTGAACCCCTTGCCCTCCATCGACTGTGCCCCCAGGTCGTTTGAGAAACAACTAACCTTGTGCCCCCAGGTCGTTTGAGAATTAAGTGAACCCCTTGCCCTCCATCGACTCCCCACCAGGTCGTTTGAGAACTCATCGTTAACTAGATGGCTCCACTATTGTATTACACAATCAATGATATTGTATTGTTCGTGGTAACACAGTTGATATACAATATAATGTCATATAGGGACATTGCTTTTCCGCAGAGTGTGGTAAATATCATCGTATGTAATATGAATATAATAAAGAACAATGAGAGATATGTTTAATATGAGAGTATTGAGATCGGAGATTCAGTTACACGATGAGCTTAAGTGAAGACGTTTGATCTAAATTCCACATCATCCACTTTCAAGCTTTCATTACAAATAATTAACTTATGGTAGTTATGCAAAATTTATTTGTGATGAAAACTTGAAAACCAAATTATGTAAATGAAACGCTTAATTATGTTTCTTAGAATAAATGTCACGCTATACTAATATACACTAGCAGTAGCTTCTAAACATGACGGTCTGGTGGTGTTTTCCAATGGCTGCACTGGACCGCACTGAGGCCGCCTTAACAATTAGAACAACAATATAATAGACGCACCAGTGCGCACCGAGTGCAGCCAAAACGCCTTCAAGGCGTTTTGCACCCAATTGACGTGGCATCCCATACGAAAGTAATTATAGTATATTATGTATCTACCTATACATATTATTTGTTTGTATTTCCCAACGAAAATGTTTCTTATCCGTTTACATTGCTTAGATTTGTTAAATTACCCTATTGATACTACTTCTAGTGATATTATTATGAGCATCATTTAACTCTGGAGCATGGGACCTTATCTTCTGTTCAACACACCTTTATTTTTATTTGGCATACACCAAAATCACAAATACAAAAATCCCAAAATAAATATTTCCAATAACTACAATGATTTATTTATTTATTATTATTATTATTATTATTATTATTATTATTATTATTATTATTATTATTATTATTATTATTATTATTATTATTATTATTATTATTATTATTATTATTATTATTATTATTATCATTATTATTATTATTATTATTATTATTATTATTATTATTATTATTATTATTATTATTATTATAATTATCACTGTTATTCCAAGTTTTTTATTTACTGTTGGTGGACTGTGGTAAATGAGATGATAGTTTATCCATTATTTGTGGTCGTTTAACAACGTAGTCGACAGCAAGGTCATATGACGTCGGGCAAGGAGTTTGGAAGGAAAGCGACAAGTAGGTATAGGAGTGGACAATTGTTAATGGGTGGTATGTGGAAATTGGAGGACCTTCTTTCATCGCCTCTTACAGTTGGCCGAGTCCCCTTTACCCAAATGCTACCCCGGGCCACGACGGGGATTCTCTATTTATAGATGAAACGCCGGAAATGGTGTCCGATATTTGATTTCCGGACATCTACGAAACGTGAATCTGGTATCGGCAGGTTTAGCTGTTACATCTGTCAATGCGACAACAAAACTAGAATTTGATATATTGTGTACAATAATATACGTTACTGCAAAGACGAAATGTCACATTTATTACAACTACAATTATTTAAACCTGATATATAAAAGATGAGTTATTCAAAAGAAATTGGCATAGATTTGGATTGACGCCTGTATTACGCGTTCATTGTATTTCATCAACATTTTTTAATTCAACTACAAAAAATAATTATCTAAAAATAGCTAATATTGCATGTATTGTATAGGCTTACTATAGGGAGTATTCACGTGACGTCACAACGGCACGCAGAAGTCCTAAATGTGTGTTTACATTTAAGATGTCAATAAAAGACGAATATTCTTACAGAAATATGAGTTTTTCATGCGTGCAAGCCCCGATAAAGGAGTTTGTGAGCCATTGCAAACCCTACACGAGTGAACGATGCAAGAATTTGTTTACTGTGCATTTCAGTAGTAATAGGTAACCAATAGTGAAAAACAGTTGGACTTCAACCAAACACCATCTTGAAACATTGCAACAACGAACTGCCAATCAGAAGTAAACAAACATGCCGTTTTGGCGCACATATTGCCGCCATGCGCATTAATTAATACTTTTTCGTATGAATCCCTGTTATATGGTGCACACTAGCTTTACCTGATGTGCCCCTCTAACTAGGTATATTAGGGTGTTTGGATAGCTGGGAAGGAACGACCGAGGGCTGATAGTATGACTCAGACCCAGCATTCGCCTTTACGACTGAGGAAAGCCTCGGACTAACCAGAACTGCCGGTGGCCGGAATCGAACCGGCGACCTCCCGAATTAGTATATTGCGTGTTACCGCTGAGCCACCTATCGGTTCCAAGCGCATTGGACGCATACACAACCCATATTCTGACGGGTTTGACATTTCATCGTGTAATACAGGTTTTAGCCACTCACGCAATAATACTGAAATTAATATTGATAAATGTGCCCGTCGTTCGAAATATTCAAACTGAGAGTTCACACTCTTATAAAACACTAATTTTAATTAAGATTTAGATTGAACCAATAATAGTGTATCTTAAAAGAATAATCGAGAATTTTTATTGCACTACACACTAAGTTATATAACATCGAATCACATTCAAAACTCAAACTGTATTTGAACCACATTTTAAAATAGTTATTTTAACTGAACTAACAATATCACATTCGTGTTAAAATATCAAGTTGAAACAAAACAACCAATTCATTATAGTTCAAGATTTTACTTGTAGTAATGAATATTTACTCACTAACATAAGCTCAATGAATACCAGTCGGCAAAAGTTTGAGCTTTTATTTCTCACGAACCAACTGATATGAAAGAGTTCGTTACATGTATTTACAGAAATCATTAATTTAAACATTTTACAGTTATCATAAATAAACTCAAGAAATTAAAAAGAAAACTGATAAACAAACAAATAAATATTAGTTCAACTGACTGACGGAAAACTATACGAAGTGGCAATCAAGGATAGCGTCGATTTACTTTGGGGGTTGAGCAGCTACTTGTCTCATTTGGGGGCAGAGTCTCAGCTACTGCGTACATGTTCGTGTGAGTGTACATGCAGTGTTGCCAATATTATGGTCCAGCGAGTGTCCCTGCATTGTTAGTAACTCTCGCGAGGGTAGATGGAAGATATACCAATATTACGTCCCTGCGAGAGTCCATGTTTTGTTGGGAGTGTTTCGTTGTGTGTCGAGACGGACCGATTAATCAACAAAACATGTACTCTCGCCGGAGCGCGTTGTGTGCCCGCGAGTGTACATATGTGGTTGGAATGCGCCCTGTGTGTGGGGAGCGCGACTGACTCGCTTATAATGGCCGGGGTGGTCGAGTAATACGCCGCGAGTGTACAAGGACATGGCACTGATTGGTGAGATGGACTCAGCGGTTAGCCCTTCAATTAATTGACATTCCCTCTCGTTTAAATTCGTGCAGATTGACGCGCCAATACGTTAATACGAGCTGGCCATTACGTTGGATAGATTCGCTCCCGTCCCTCGCTGTACGCGCCGCGGTGGCTCCGTGGTTTCGGGTGATATGCCGGACACACACCAATTTAATTTCAACTTCAAAGAATTTTATTCTTACAGACATAAATGCGTGATCAATGATTTGATGGTGAAGATGCACAATAGGGCGAGGAACTTCAAAACAAACTTTGGCTTTGGGCTAAAATACACGAGGATTATATGTACGCCAATCTATAAGTTGGCCCTACGTAACTATAAAGCCTCATGTTTCCAAAATAGCCGTGTCCAAGAGTATTGACTTAATTTTCTACTTCTCTAGTTTCCATCCACCGTCTACTTGAAAGTTGAAACAGGTCCATTGGGGATAATTTACGCCCTTGGGTTGGATACATGGTAATTAGCACAACGGGCTTGGTTAACGAGGGTTTTGCACACTAAACGGAATATTGACTTTATGAGTGTGTGAAAGAACGTAAGGAATATGTTTATTTTCGTTGAAACAACTTGCTTAAAGGAGGTAGTAGATAAGGGGTGCTATTATGTTGAATGATATAGAAATGATCATAGAAATCACCAAAGTACCTACATTGGTATTGTTGACAATTAACTGGATCCAATCCAAGACATCATATGGCGCATCTCAGATCTTGCATTGCAGTCTGGTTGCGTCTGTGGGTCAGACCCCTGAAAGCGTGCCTGACGACGCGCACGATGCGGTCATGGAACGCCATGGTTTATTAATGAGGATGCCATGAGCAGCGTCAGTAAAGATGTCGCGGTTTCCCCCCCAAACAACCAAGCCCTTAGAAAATAGACCCACTTTTCTTGACGATGTGTCAAATCGAACTTCTGTCGTACAAACGTCGGCGAGGAAATTACTGTCAGTTTTGGAACGAGTGAGCGGGGACGGAACCAGCGCGAGCGAGCGGAAATTCGATAGAGAGAGTTTTAAATGGGCTTAGACGGTCGAGAGTTGGAGACGATGAGATTATAATTAAGTTCTTAAAACCTGGAATTGAATATATTATATATATAACACGCTACAACGTTCTTACTTTCCGGATTACAAGGTTTCTAACTGAAAAGAGATGTTTCCATTAGCCCTGAGTTTGACTAAATCAGTCACAATTTCCTCACTTCTTTCTTCTCATTACTACTCCTGGAATATAAACTAGCAGTAAAAAAGAAATTTTCCTCAGTGATTAGACTTTTTATACCTATAAGGCTATACAATAACAACAAAATACACATACTTATAGTTCTGCTCTATATAACATACAATTGTCTTCATTTGACATTGATTTGTTAGTTTATTGACAAGTGACAATTCGTCTTTACAATACTTTACTCAACATATTATTTTACACAGGTTCCATATATTATTCTTGTCACTTGCCCCAACTGCCGTAGCTACACACTTCGATCCCCGAGACATTCAGACAAATAGGATTTGTAGCCGCGGATTTGAGCGCCAGCTTTTGTCTCTCATGTTAATTATGTCTCATCGTTGGTTAGACAGAAGTATTTTCAGTTTTGCAACCTAATTGAAATACCAACCGGAGGCGTTTGCGACGCCCAAGTCACGTGACGTGGCCCAGACAGACAGACAGACAGACAGACGGACATACTGACAGACAGGCAGGCAGCGATCGACAGGCATTGCCTTTGAGTGGAGTGCATGCATACTTCAAACGTGGTAGCAGCGCTTGATAATTAGATTCGCCTGGAAGAGAATTAGGCAAATGTGTCTTTGAGGAAGGAAATGTCACCATTTTGGCGTCCTGAGATGTAGGTTCGAAAGGTTGAATGGGAGAGTTCATTCGGAAAATGTCACCGTGTGGCAAAATGTCGTCTTTTGTTCGCATTCTTCGTAGCGACAGTGACCAGTGGTGTGAGAACATACTGTGTATTGTACTGTTTGTTATGGAAGAGTGACTGAACACAATGCTTTATGACTTACATCAGTCTCGACGTATAATAGTATTATTATTATTAAGAATAAGAATAGTTTAGCCTGATCATTTTCGTTTAGCTATTTAGCAGATATAATAATGGATAATGATAATATTTTACCGAATATATTTATCTTATTCTAGATTTCTACAAGCCCTAACAAACTTCAGCTGGAAAAATCATTTCATTGTTCGAAATAGTTATCTGTTGATGCAACAAGTGGGCACTAGCAGTTAACTTTCAACAATACGAAACACGTTTCTGTATGAGAGTACCATTTGTCATGGATGTGGGACTGTGGGATGTGGGATGGATGTGGAAGAGTATATAAACAGGTAGATGGATGGTTACAGTATTGTATTTTTAAACAATGTATTTTTTTAAGAAGCTATAACAAGCTGAGCAATTTCCAATAAATGAACACAAACGCGTTTTAACACACGCAGCGTAAATATAACAAGTCAGCAAGATGGCTTAGATTTTTATTTTCCTGCGTGCTTGAAACGTTTATTTAGAATACAGAGCTATAAAAAGTATTGACATCAGAAAGGTACTCAAGCGACGCAAGTAGAGTTTTCTGCAAGACTCTCTCGTCGAGAAGTAAATGCAAATTTAACAGAATCAATTCCGGTTTACGGATCAGGGACCGTTCGGGGGCCATGAGACTTGGTTGCGTTGGCCACGCGAGTTCTCGGGCATGGCGCATTCTGATCGTTAAAGTGAGTTGTATGGGCGTGGCATTACGTAGACAGCTTTCACTACAGTTTAAAATGATTGACTATATAAAAAAAAAAACAGTTTTTAGAAAAGATTGGCCTACAAATGGCTCAATTCGTTCTTTTATTAAACGAAGTTAGGCTCAACCGTCATCTCTTTAAAGCCAGCGTATTAAAGCATGGCTAAATTCGTACAAGAGAATATGGAAGTCTAGAAGTTTTTTAAGTCCCGCAGGGTCAGTCCCGCCGAATCAACCGAAACGAAAGTAAACTTTGAGTTTTATCTAAAAGTCATGACTGTGAACAATCTTGACTAATATTATTGTGCGGCTTGAACAACCTGTCAAGACTCGTTATGTTTAGAACCAGGGCACAGTCAGTGTTCTTCGTGCGTTTGCTCAACTTTATTGCGAGATTCAGGTAAATATTGACTCGGAAACTTGGTTCTTTAATATATTTCCAGGATTCTCGTATAATAATAAACATGAATGAAGTTTAGTTAAGTGTATTTATTTTGATACATACTTGAGTTTTGTCTTGACTACGTAATTGCGAAAATTTGATGTTTTCAGGGCTAAAAAGCTCATCTTGATCTTGATATCTTTGATAATTTTTATTGTTCAAATAATGCTTTCAAGCACGCTTTTAAACACTATTTAAAATAAATTAGAATTTAGAGGTGACAAAACACTGACAAGGTTCTAAAATTGGTCTTTACACCACAGCCGTTGGTTAACCTAAAGTCGTGCAACTTTTTCTCCTATGACACCTGGGGCCCTAGCAAATATCTCCCCCCACTTGAAAGAGAGTTCCTTCGCTCATACATCCGGTATCCTATAGTAATAACAACTGAAAACAGTACAATGGGTAGCTTTGGGATAAACATGAGCACGGTAACAGTAAAATCTACACCTCATGGGAAGAATTCGACCAACACATACTTTTGTTACATGACTATGTAACACACGTTGAAACTGTTTGGCCCGGAATATGTTTTGGTTTTTAACAAATATAAATAAAATGTGAAATAGTTTCATTAAACATACATCAAGGACAACATGAATGATTATTTTATAGATATAACTTTCTAAGAAAGTTTTCAAATGTTTTCTAATTACTTCTGTTTCTCCCTAACTTGTAATCTAATGCAACAAACTGTCAGTTAACTATCCTTGTTAGACATTAGTATACATGCAGAGAGATGGCGAATATGAGACCCCACCACAACCATTGACCTGAGCTGACCAACAAGGAAATCATATTCTGTCCATGTAACAGGCTTGACTGTAAGGTAAGGGATTCCCCAACCATCTGCATGACGTGCAACTCCCGCCGACCAATCAGCAGAGAGACTCCGAGACACTGCGACCCTACCGCAGCGCGCACTACCTCGCTTCGAGCCTTCTCCGCTAGGGGTAACAAGCAGACCTTCCCCTCCCCTTCCCCTCAGCCCTCGCGCGGTATTGCAGATTTACTGTGTCGTTACTCATCTGCCGTGATCGACTGGGGCACTGCGTTCAATCAGCCCACGTGACATGTCTGTGTGTGTGTGTATGTGTGTATGTATATGTATGGGGACGGTAGACAAATCGGCCAATTTGACTTTCAAAAAAGGGGCCTGTATCGCTCCCGACAATTTATTACAGTACATCTAGCTAGCTGGAAGGTAGTACGTGTTTTCGTTTAAGCAGAGCATAGGACATTCCATCGAGGTATATCATGCTAATAAAATAAGTTTATTGGATTTTGAAATGTTAACCGGTATCGTAATATCTAGTTACGTTTTCTTCTTGACATAATTTCATTCACCATGGCAACCGCCAAACAAATGCGTTCAAAAGATTGTTATTATAGCTGCAAGAAGATTATTTATTTTAACTTATTGATGTTGCAATGCCTTACACTATAATTTAATATTTAATTAATTCTCAGATGGATGTGTGTACAGTAACATGACGTAAAATTCACAATCATACTTGAAAAATGTATTTAAATTTAATACTGTGTAGGCTGTGGTGTAGGTCTATACAAATACAACTTAATTCAATTATATAAATTATGTAACAATTTACTCTGTTAGAGCCGAAAAATTAATTTATGTAGGGTCTTTATGCTACATTCCAAAACCTCCTTAGAGATTACGAACTCAACTCTTAGCCAAACCTAAATGTATGCAATTTGAATGCATATTTTCATCATTATCTTGAAAACAGCTTTTGAAAATACACCTGCGAAAAACTGTGTCCTTGAAATTTTGTACACATAAAATATAATGTCGTTACAAACTGTGTAATGTTCATTAATTTGATGTAATAAAAGTTTGTATTTCGATGCACTGCCTTTTAAAACGTTTCATCCATATGGTGTACAAATATGCTAATGATAAAATTCGGAAACATGTAACCTGCCCTGGTTTGCGTTTTAGTGTGACAACGCTTGTTAATACGCAGACAATAATTACGCGGGTAGCCCACTAGTGATCAGTATCACGTACTGCTTTGATTACCATTGTAGCGATGTAAGCCTAGTTGCTCTACTTGCATCATAGAACGTGAAGCGTTATACCAAAACGCATCGTGAACATATATACGCACAACTTGTATAATTTCCAGACCGCAAACTATCACTATTTTACTTTACCGACGGAAGCAAAGCCATAAGTAGATACAGCACCTTAGATCTACCAAAACTCAGAGTTGAGAAAAAGCTTAGTGAAAGAAATACGTTTCTAGGATCGCATTAATTTTTTTTTGTAACCTTCTTAGTGTAACGTCTTTAGATGTCCGTCAAATAAACCCAGATGGACCAGTTCGCGCTAGTAAACGGACTCTGCACTAATCCATTGGACGCACACCCAGAGGACCAGCGAGAAACATGAAGCAATAAAAATGATTTTTGTAAACTGTAGAAAATATGTACGTCTATTTTCGCAAACTTCGCTAGACTTGGAGTTGCATTTTGTGAACTGTTTAGAATCGCTTTCGAATCTGTTTTCACTTCTTGAACACGTCTCGTATCGTATAAGAGAAGCTGCCTGTGAATGTTCAGGTGTTGTTTCTTTCACGTACGCGTGGCCATTCTCAAACGGCGTAACGCATTCAGCTTAGCCTATCTCTTGGTATCATTCCTCGAGCTAGCAAACAGATAGCGCTGATAAGCAACCTCCTTGTCTGCGTTATTGATGATTTGACAATAACACAACAATAGACAATTGACAGCTAAAATATACTCCTGCCATAGTTTATTTTCTTGCCACCAGAAATATCTAGTCTATTGAGTGGGCAATAGTCAGTGGTGACTTATCATTGCCCCTTTTCTTATAACACCAGCAATCGTTTGTTGTTGTCCACCAACTAACTCAAGGTTTCGTTACAGGTTATAGTTGAAAACTGCGCTTTAAAAGTCAAGCTGGACCGGGCTTGAAGATATTATCAGCATTGGGGGTCTTAAGGCTCCGTCTCTTAACGCCCGCACCCTTCGTTTGTATTCTAACCCCCGCTTACCTCCCCCATGGTTACGTTCGCGTTCTGAATACGGGTTAAAATATTATATTTAATAATTATACTGGAAGAACGAATTCGTGAGCTCATATACGTGGAATGTACACATCTTTTGTATTTTATTTCAATAACCAATTAGTAATTACTAATACATTATTATTAAATGTGAGTACTGTTTCACAAATTACAAGTAAAATAGTTGACCAATAATCAATCTTTACTTCATAATTCAATAATTCAATCTTTAAAGGTAAACAGTTTGTAAATCAAGGAAAATATTATGTACGAAGTACGTAACTGATTAGCTAAATAAGTACTTGTTTACAAAACGTTTTTGCCATGTTGGTATTTTCGCTTTAAGTAAGTAATACAAAAATTATTTATTTTGTTTTTAAATATTAACAATGACGTTCAGTCAGCAAAACCATAAATAGCTAACCTGAGTTAAAACAACGTGAAAATCATTCGTACGGTAAACCCGCAATTTAACTTCACAATTCCACGAACAAGTTCAAAGTAAAGAAGAACAGTTTTAAGTATAGATATCTCACAAACGGGCGAAAATTGTCGTAGAACAAAATATATTTCAAATACACACCCAACAAATTAATTGTTATATATCACGATTCAATTATAAACTGCTCTATAAATGAATGGTAAATCTAAATCCATCCAATTCCCCAAAAGGGTTCAAGAAATCACCACACTACAGATACCATGCTTGTCGGCTCCCGTTCAGTTTGTTATCAACTCTAATAACACTATTATTTTAAGTAATTGGTGTTTAAAGGCACAAACAGCATGGCTATCAGTGCCGAGTTTAGCTTAATTATCATATGAGTGTGACAGGTTAGGTCGTATGGCGTTCTTTCTTGGTGGCTACAATGTGAATTGTATATTGTATATTGTGGCTAAAAATTGTAAACACAAGCGGATAAGACAAGGCCTGTTTCACTTTATGACGGGATTCTCCTGTTGCTTGCGTTAAATAAATACTTGAATGCCGGCGTTATATAAACCGTTTCCTCTGTTAAACGGATGCGCTGCACTCGTCATGCTGTGTTGACTTGAATGCTGACAAAATGTAGTTTGCCTCTTTTCAATATACTATTCCTTTCAAAACATGTGAATTCATAAAAGGAAGTCTCTGACATCAGAATCGTGTTTTGTGTCCCTTACGTTTCTACGTGCAGAGTGCAGACAGGAAGCTCTCTAGGAATCACTGCGTTTAGAAATAGCTGTTTGAGGAGTGTTATTGTCAGTTATAATACTCATGTAAAACAAAGAATCGCATTTGAATGGCCAATGTTGTGGTGATGATGATCGTGGAACTTATGGAACCTCAAGAGAAAATGTGAGCAATTGTTTGAAAGGAAATGAGCAAGCATTCACGGAGAAATTATCGTATAGAGCACAGTAGATACATTTCCACAATCATCAGCCTTACTCATCTAAACTCATCGTTTAAAACACTTAATGTCGCACTTTCTAAATGAATATCCAAGCTGCGGTAATGTAATGCACGGCTCGAGGGAACCAGGACATGCGAACTAATGAGCAAAACATTGATTATTTCCTGTTAATTACCTCTCTCTTGCATCATTAGGGCAAGAAAGAGCATCTGCATGACAACACATCCGTGTAGCGGTCGTAAGCAACGCACACGCACACGCACTCACTTCAAGAGAATTGCAAGTGTTACCTTATGGTTTAACGAACTATAATCTGAAGACATTGAGTGCACTAATTGTACCATATTTAGAGACGGGGTAACTCATTTTCTAATATCGATGATCAATTCGTGATCAAAACATAGCAGACGTCATAATAATATACTTTTTGAATCCCATTAGTTTTCATAGATTACAATTCACTTCAGTGATTTGGCTAATAATGTGTTTGTTGTTATTTGTTTCACGGTCAAACTATGTCAAGGGAATAGTTTCTCCTATAATGTAATGTAATGTAATGTAATGTAATGTAATGTAATGTAATGTAATGTAATGTAATGTAATGTAATGTAATGTAATGTAATGTAATGTAATGTAATGTTCTTTATTTATTAGCTTAACAGCTATTTTGGCATCCTAGATACATTTATTTTTTCTTCACTATTCACTCCCTTCATTTAATTTAATCCTGGCAAAAGCTCGAAGTTCAAACTCAGACGATCGGTCTATTGTATTGGAGTCGATTGTTGCCTCGAAGTAAGTTGTCTTACGATTACAAAATAGCTGAGTCCAATAGAACAAACTTAACAAGGAAGGATACATTTACGTAAAAAACCGCTCAAAATTTTGTCTCAAGAATGGACTTCGAAATCAAAAATCTGAATCAACAGCGCACTATGGTTTGGTAAGCCCTCCATGCTGAATGCTCTAAATTGTGTCTTACGTTATAATCAGTATGGGTTTTATTTCTAATTAATTTTATTACTAATTATCGATTTAATAATCAAAATAACTATACGCTAATGGTTATAATAATTCATTTAGTCTGTAGGGCTTACCAAAACACAGTGCGCTGTTGACTCAGATTTTCGATCTTGTGTTGCAATCTTGAGATATAATTAAAATCTGAAAATGTTCTGCAGTTTTTGACGGGAAGGTATCCTTCGCTCTTAATTGTCAACTTCTCTAGTACCCACAATATCCTGGGAAATTTACGGATTATATAAGGCCTTGGCTTGGGTACCTGGAAGTTCCTAACGCAGCGGGCGTGACTAGTGAGGTTTGTACACTCTAGGTACTATAAGCGGAAACCGCCTTTACGAATGTGTGAAAGAACGTCAAGAATGTGTTGATTTTCGTTGACACAGTGTGCATGAAAGGGCCAGTAGATAAGGACTGCGGTCGGTATGGACTAGTTACGTTGACACAGTGTGCATGAAAGGGCCAGTAGATAAGGACTGCGGTCGGTATGGACTAGTTACGTTGACACAGTGTGCATGAAAGGGCCAGTAGATGAGGACTGCGGTCGGTATGGACTAGTTACGTTGACACAGTGTGCATGAAAGGGCCAGTAGATAAGGACTGCGGTCGGTATGGACTAGTGACGTTGACACAGTGTGCATGAAAGGGCCAGTAGATAAGGACTGCGGTCGGTATGGACTAGTTACGTTGACACAGTGTGCATGAAAGGGCCAGTAGATGAGGACTGCGGTCGGTATGGACTAGTTACGTTGACACAGTGTGCATGAAAGGGCCAGTAGATGAGGACTGCGGTCGGTATGGACTAGTTACGTTGACACAGTGTGCATGAAAGGGCCAGTAGATGAGGACTGCGGTCGGTATGGACTAGTTACGTTGACACAGTGTGCATGAAAGGGCCAGTAGATGAGGACTGCGGTCGGTATGGACTAGTGACGTTGACACAGTGTGCATGAAAGGGCCAGTAGATGAGGACTGCGGTCGGTATGGACTAGTTACGTTGACACAGTGTGCATGAAAGGGCCAGTAGATGAGGACTGCGGTCGGTATGGACTAGTGACGTTGACACAGTGTGCATGAAAGGGCCAGTAGATGAGGACTGCGGTCGGTATGGACTAGTTACGTTGACACAGTGTGCATGAAAGGGCCAGTAGATAAGGACTGCGGTCGGTATGGACTAGTTACGTTGACACAGTGTGCATGAAAGGGCCAGTAGATGAGGACTGCGGTTGGTATGGACTAGTGACGTTGACACAGTGTGCATGAAAGGGCCAGTAGATGAGGACTGCGGTCGGTATGGACTAGTTACGTTGACACAGTGTGCATGAAAGGGCCAGTAGATAAGGACTGCGGTCGGTATGGACTAGTTACGTTGACACAGTGTGCATGAAAGGGCCAGTAGATGAGGACTGCGGTCGGTATGGACTAGTGACGTTGACACAGTGTGCATGAAAGGGCCAGTAGATGAGGACTGCGGTTGGTATGGACTAGTGACGTTGACACAGTGTGCATGAAAGGGCCAGTAGATGAGGACTGCGGTTGGTATGGACTAGTGACGTTGGCACAGTGTGCATGAAAGGGCCAGTAGATGAGGACTGCGGTCGGTATGGACTAGTGACGTTGACACAGTGTGCATGAAAGGGCCAGTAGATGAGGACTGCGGTTGGTATGGACTAGTGACGTTGACACAGTGTGCATGAAAGGGCCAGTAGATGAGGACTGCGGTTGGTATGGACTAGTGACGTTGACACAGTGTGCATGAAAGGGCCAGTAGATGAGGACTGCGGTTGGTATGGACTAGTGACGTTGACACAGTGTGCATGAAAGGGCCAGTAGATGAGGACTGCGGTTGGTATGGACTAGTGACGTTGACACAGTGTGCATGAAAGGGCCAGTAGATGAGGACTGCGGTCGGTATGGACTAGTGACGTTGACACAGTGTGCATGAAAGGGCCAGTAGATGAGGACTGCGGTTGGTATGGACTAGTTACGTTGACACAGTGTGCATGAAAGGGCCAGTAGATGAGGACTGCGGTCGGTATGGACTAGTGACGTTGACACAGTGTGCATGAAAGGGCCAGTAGATGAGGACTGCGGTCGGTATGGACTAGTGACGTTGACACAGTGTGCATGAAAGGGCCAGTAGATGAGGACTGCGGTCGGTATGGACTAGTTACGTTGGCACAGTGTGCATGAAAGGGCCAGTAGATGAGGACTGCGGTCGGTATGGACTAGTTACGTTGGCACAGTGTGCATGAAAGGGCCAGTAGATGAGGACTGCGGTCGGTATGGACTAGTGACGTTGACACAGTGTGCATGAAAGGGCCAGTAGATGAGGACTGCGGTCGGTATGGACTAGTTACGTTGGCACAGTGTGCATGAAAGGGCCAGTAGATGAGGACTGCGGTCGGTATGGACTAGTTACGTTGGCACAGTGTGCATGAAAGGGCCAGTAGATGAGGACTGCGGTCGGTATGGACTAGTGACGTTGACACAGTGTGCATGAAAGGGCCAGTAGATGAGGACTGCGGTTGGTATGGACTAGTTACGTTGGCACAGTGTGCATGAAAGGGCCAGTAGATGAGGACTGCGGTTGGTATGGACTAGTTACGTTGGCACAGTGTGCATGAAAGGGCCAGTAGATGAGGACTGCGGTCGGTATGGACTAGTGACGTTGACACAGTGTGCATGAAAGGGCCAGTAGATAAGGACTGCGGTCGGTATGGACTAGTGACGTTGACACAGTGTGCATGAAAGGGCCAGTAGATGAGGACTGCGGTTGGTATGGACTAGTTACGTTGACACAGTGTGCATGAAAGGGCCAGTAGATAAGGACTGCGGTCGGTATGGACTAGTGACGTTGACACAGTGTGCATGAAAGGGCCAGTAGATGAGGACTGCGGTCGGTATGGACTAGTGACGTTGACACAGTGTGCATGAAAGGGCCAGTAGATAAGGACTGCGGTCGGTATGGACTAGTGACGTTGACACAGTGTGCATGAAAGGGCCAGTAGATAAGGACTGCGGTCGGTATGGACTAGTGACGTTGACACAGTGTGCATGAAAGGGCCAGTAGATGAGGACTGCGGTTGGTATGGACTAGTTACGTTGACACAGTGTGCATGAAAGGGCCAGTAGATGAGGACTGCGGTCGGTATGGACTAGTTACGTTGACACAGTGTGCATGAAAGGGCCAGTAGATGAGGACTGCGGTTGGTATGGACTAGTTACGTTGACACAGTGTGCATGAAAGGGCCAGTAGATGAGGACTGCGGTCGGTATGGACTAGTTACGTTGGCACAGTGTGCATGAAAGGGCCAGTAGATAAGTACTGCGGTCGGTATGGACTAGTTACGTTGGCACAGTGTGCATGAAAGGGCCAGTAGATGAGGACTGCGGTCGGTATGGACTAGTGACGTTGAGGCTGGTATAGCAATTCCTTTCTTTCTCAAAAGTGGCAACGCGGACAGTGCCTGTTGGTATGGATACAACGTTTAATATCATTAGAAACTGTTCAATTAATTACGAAACCGAAATGTGTATGATATATTCAAGTCTGAAGTAGCACGTGGAGTCATTAGTCATGTTGATGTACCAGAAACCCCAGTGGCTTCCCTGAAGTTGCTGCGGGTGTTGATGAGAGCGAACATGAAAATCATTTCAATATTGCAAACGGTGCATGACGTGGCGTAAAATCGACACATTAATGAAGTTTTGTGTTCTGAATTGACAATTTACCGGGCGAGGCCGTTGTGTGCGTGTGTGTGTGCGTGTGCGTGTGCGTGATAGAGCGAGTGTTAATAAAGTCTCCCAGCAGTCTGTTCTACGCGCACAGTTCACATCTGAGGCCGGGCTCAAAGAAAAGACCAGACGAGCGGTCAGCGAGGAATGCGGCTACGCAGGATCTTCACAAACTCTACAAGAAGGAAGGAATGTGAGGGGATCTATTCTTTGATATGGCGTCAAGTCAACACTATTCGCCGACCACGCGTGGCTGATGCTCCTCCCACACTACAGCTGTAATGATAGGTCACCTCACAGAACATCAAGCGCTGATTATCGTCATGAGCGTCTGAACTGAAGTGTTTATTTCAATCATGTGACAGCGTATCCGTTACACAGATGATTTTCTACAACACCTGATTGAAGCGCAAACAGTTTCCACGGCTCCGTACATCAAGACCTGTGGTTGGTATGACACTAGTTACACTAGGGTCTGTGTATTATACGCTACAGTGAAAACTGTAATCGATGAAATCAGAAAAAAGTTTGATTCGCACTAATTTATTCGAAGGTATAAGCGAATGAACCCAGACTATCCTAATAGTTTAGAAGAAAACGTTTTTTTTCATTTTTACAGTAAAATATTAGAATTTAGCTAGCAAGAACGAAAAGGCTAAATTAGTTGGCAAGATAAAACTCGAGGCGTTGCCGCCCCTCCTCCCCCCCCCCCTTGCCGTCCTACTTCCGCTGGAAACGCCACCTTCTTGAACCTGTGACAATGAAATAAAATTATTGGCTGTAACTAATTTAATTCAAGTGTTAAACAACATTATTAACCCGGCATAACAAATGGTGGAGGCGCCGGGTATCTGATATGGTCCTGGACTTGATTCTATTTCATAGAGTTTTCTAGTGTGTGGGTTGCAAGTAAGTTTGGGGGATTATCAGTAAGCCCTGGGTTTCTCACTATAAACCGCGTATACTGTCGTGCATCAGATAAAAGGACGCAGGATTAGCCACGAATTCGTTCGTGGATTACACTTTTTGAAATGAAAGGTGAGAATTTGATGCAGTTGAGCCACAAGGAAGTCGGGCTAAAATTAATAGCCTGGATACGTCACTTGTCCAGGTTAGGTATTCACCAGCGCAATACAGACGTAGAATACCTTGCACTGATCAACAATGTCGGCCTCAATACCCCCCCCCCCCCCCCCCCCCCACCGGACGATTAACATAGACTAGAATGCCCACTGAGAAGTGTATTGTTTGGAAACCACTGTGTTACAATGTGGAGCAGAAGCAACAACCATCCCAGTATGATTAGCACACACCCTGGTTTCTGTCATGACACATGAGATTAGATATTGGACAAGCGATGCCTTGCAATGAAATTCCGCCAAACTATAAAACTGTACAGATTTCAATAGTTAGCCGTTAGTTATTATGATTTATTTAACTATAATGAAATATGCGCAGGACTCCACATAGTCAATCATTAGATCAGTAACAGGACACTACATCTCACCAAATCATTGCAAAAATATAATAATAGCAATCGTTTTTGTGATCCTCCTTACACAGGTGTTGTCAACTGTATGGTAGTCTGCACCATTACATAAACAGCCCAAATTTATAAACCACTTAATCGTGAGTAAACCACACAACATTGTAATTAGTTGAGAACTGGTAATACAATAACTCTGTGTAAGGTAGGGATAAATATGATTGATAGGGTACTTATACGGACATGTTACGAAATGAGCTAATTAACCTGCATCTATTGTGATATCATAGTAACACTCTGAGCATTCCTACCTCAAACATTTTCGTATGCGAAGTGTCTAGTATAGACTGTGTAATTGCATCAACTTTTGAACTAGTTTGTACTGGTATTTTTATTCTTCATCTTATTATTAATTTTAAATACAAAAAAAACCTATTAATAGTTTTGAGATTTAAGTGATAACATGTGTTCATAATAACAATGATTCCGATATACAAAATGTATTTGGGAGACATAATTTCAAGCACTGTGAAATTGAGATATAGTTATAATAATATGTAAATTGAGTGTGATATCTGACAGTGCACTATTCCTTTCATTATATGTATTCGTTACTATTAGATTTAGTTTTAGAACTATTCGTTGCTCTCTCTCTCTATAATTGAAGAGTTAGAGTTACACATATACTATGTATCTGTCCAATGAATAAATTACTTACTTACTAACTTACGGTATTCCATACACCGGATGGTACTAGAACAAGTGAGATCATATACATAATGACTTGACAAGAGTGTATATACCAAGTATATACATTATATTAATATTAAAAGTTACACTGGTGATATTATTAGACGTAGCATCAATACTGGTGATTGAGAATTTCTTTGTCTTATCTCTAAAGCAATTGTCTGCATGTTTACCCGCATATATTGGTTGGCTCCAAGAGGCAAACGTCATATCTAACCGGGATTAAGGTACATTATAATTCAAAGAAAATTAATAGAAAAGATCGTACTGCCTGTTCTACAGCCAAATCATTTTCATCTCGTTAACTTATTGACGAATTAACTTCAGGGTAAAGCCGAAAAATAATGGTTAAACTAGAACAGAGCCAGATGTATTTTCTGCTTTTTTGAGTCAGGAATTAAGGTTATGTTGTACATCTTGTTATATACAACTTGTCACCAAAACCCATACAAACAAATACATGTACCAACAACTGGCTAGTAGTTATATGCAGTTTTATAAAACCACAAAGTGTGGGCCTGGATAGCCATGGACATCCTTGACGCTTCAATAAGCTGTTGCGAGGCAACAGCTGTGTAGAGGAGACGTTAATATCGCATGTTCGAAGTAAACTCCGTCAGTGTCGCCGTTCATGACAGTATTACCGCTTACCTACTGTACTCGATCATCACTACTGTAGGGTGAAAGGGTCATAAGATACAGATGAAGTAAAAGTACTATTATAACTAATCGTAGGTTTAAATGCTGGGACGAGGCACACGTTGCAATAATTGTGGTGTGAAATACTTATATGGTTATAGCAAACCAAGTGGTGGAATTACCTTTTCAATTCAATGGTGTAATTGCTCACTATAAAACTGTGAAACATTAAGATGTTTTAGTAATAGCTTGAGAACGCTACACAATATTGCAAACATTTTTTAGTGTGGTAACAACTTAAGTTTGGATTGAAAAAGTTTGAAATATTTATCCTTACGGTTGTTACTTAGGAAGCCAATTAAATTATGAATATATGAATTGGTTTTATAAATGACAACAGCAATGATTGCAATATTACTTAAATTTGTTAATCAACTCTGCAGTTCTTATGAAACCACTTACCAGTAACCACTTGTTTAATATTATTTAGCGTTCTCAAGATGAACTTTGATTTTGAGTAGTTTTTTAGAGTCACCTTTCACATCTGGTTCTGCAGTTGGTAGAGTATCGAGGCAATGTCGCAAGTTGGTCTACTTCAAACTAACGAAATGTCAGCCGAGTTGTCAAACTACTGACTCGCTCTCTTTCCTTCGACATTTACTGTGAGAGATGATACAATGAAACTTTTACGACCATCGATTGAACTAAACACTTGTGATTTTTTCCACCCTCGTAAATGTTCTCTATACATAGGACGGTCTTGTGAGCGAGCCAATAAGAGGCCGTTAATCACACCTTTTCACCTGGGGAGTATTTCTTTATTAGCCCCGTGAAGTGAAGCCTATGAGCCACGCGGTCCCGTGAGCCATATTACAGATTGACTATATCGTAACTCTGTGCGACTGCGACACATTCAATCAGCGGTATACTCGTATAGTAGCGGCTTAGGTCCCTATCCAAGTCAGCCAAGTCAGAGGGTTGTACTATGCGTAGACGTGAGAGCTCGCACACTCTGAGAGCATGTATTGTATTGTGTTTCACATGACTTTGTGTGTACAAGTAGTATTTAGCTTAACAGTGTATTTAAAGAAATTCAAGAGTAATATACTTTTTTAGCTTGCTTTCTAATAAGTTCCACAATTTTATACATTTCATTTCTTATTTTATAGTCATCAATTATTACAAAACAGAACTTTTATTTCAGTCTCAAATCCTATTTCTCACTAACAATTTATTTATTTATTTATTTACAGTACATGCATGGACACTACAGCATTTTATGCCAATAGGCGTGACCACCAAACAAAACAAATAACAACATTAACACAATAACAGTACACATACAATACATATATCTGCAATACAATTGCTTTGTCAGGTAATAAAAATTAATCAATAATGTTGTCATCAGTAAAAGGGACAATTAAAAACGTTAAAAACAATAAACAATCAACAAACAATTAAACAATAAACAATTTTGTACGAATTGCTATTTAAACTTATTAACATTATTGTGATGAAAAATTTGATCACGTTTTTGTGTTCCAGTTTATGTTGTTTGATCAGTGACGAATTTGTTTGTATGTTGATATTGTGTCATGAAATGGGACAACCAGGTCCAAAAACTAAAACAAACCACAAGTAGGCCTACATTTTTATGTACAAATACAAAAAGTATTACAAAACGTAATCCCTCTTCAGGATAAAGCGATTAAAACCCAAAATATGTTTTTACTAAGAAGAACCGAGAAGATTTTCTTATATCAATTTTAAACTTTTTTTAAAAATAAGATGAGATTTTACTGAAAATCAGTAAATCACACTTGAAAGTGACCACGAAGAGTTCCGCTCAAGACTCTTGCAACCCACGCACACCCACCCACGCAATCACCACAACATTAATTATTTCACGCGAGTCATTACGTGTGCTTGAGTTGTGTTTTGAGCGGAACTGTTGATGGCCACTTCCAAGTGCGGTAGACACATTTGAGAGAATATACATTTATTGAAACAATCTTCTCGGAGCTACTTGGCAAAAACTAATGTTTTTAAATTTATTAACCGCTGTATTCTGTAATCTGAAGTACAATTACTTGTTTTCGTGTTAGTAGGTCAACATGTATATGTTTTTCTGCCAATAAAACAGTTGCAACTGAGAAAAGTTTGCGAACACAATGTTGTATTCTGAGGGTTGTTGCTATGTGCATGTGTGCATGTAGTGCCCAATTAGAACTAACGGGAGAATTTGTAGTTTTTTGTTAGAATGTTTGAAACGGTATTACAAAAAATATAGGAATTCTATGATGTTATTTGATCATGGACTGCCGTATTCATCTTCTAAAAAAAAAATGCAAATGTAATGCGTTTTGATAAACTCAAACAATTTCGATACTATCTCAAATAGTTTAGTTTTATTCAAACACATTTCATGTTGTATCTTTCATTAAAAAATAAGCTGTAGATTTTTACTATATATATACTATATAGAACTCATCATTTCGTCAATTTGATTTGAAATGTCGTTTTAATGACACGAAAAAATAACCTGAAATGCTCACAATATATAGTGGACATTTCTAAATCTATCACACATTAAAGACAGTAGTAATAAAATTGCCAACCATTCATATCTAAAGCTACATTTTTAAAACAAACCAAAACCCTTTATGCCATATTACTCCGTTAACACATTTTTTCGTTGCAAGTTCCTGTACTTGTCTTGTAAAATATCCTTAATCATTAAATGTGTATCAGTATATCTATTTCATTTTTAAGTTTAATTTTGTATGGGGGGGGGGAGTCATTTTTAACTTTACAATTATATTTTTTGTGTCATAACAATATATGACATTCCATATGAATGTACAACCTCGTTTATATGATACAGTATACAGATTTAATTAACCCAACACATTTCAAGAAGATAACACTTTCATTCTCAAGGGACACATTAAAAATCTAAAATTTAAATTAAAATTTCACGGTGCCTTGTACAGAACTCTCTTGGATTTAGTGTTTGTTATTGTTTTGCTTTTGTCTTGTTGTTTGATGTTGGCATATTTATTACTTATTTTTTACCTGTCCCTTGAGAATGAGTAGTGTAATATTCTCGGAACGTCGTGTTAATTAAAACAACATATCACATAAACGTAGTCTAAAACCGTAAAACGATTGTATACATAAAAATGAACCACGAAAATATACCGTTTGTCAAATATTTAATCGAAAAGAACCGGAAATACAGACATATATTATCATGATAGCGTGATTGATGTAACTTATGTGAGTCAGTTACGATTCCAATATTAAATATTAAATAGTAAATAACGTTCAAACCTGAGGATTGTCTAACGATGCTGCTTGCCTCTGCTTGATAGAGGTTTATTGTGTGAGGGGTTACCCCTCTATATCGCAGTCAATTATTCACTCGTGCTCCGAGTGATGCTTCATTTAATAATCTTCTCATTATGATCATGTGGGCGATTATTGTATCTTGTAGCTACAATAAACTACTTGTTTTATGACAACTCTGGTGCTGCGTCGCCATTAAACCGCGTAGGTATCCCAACATGGCGTCTTCGTGTAACACGCCGTAAAACTGGAATTACCTTGCGGCAAATTATCCAGCAAGGACGGTCATATATTCTTTCACAGAAATAACAAACGAAGGCTCTTGGATTTTCCTTTGTCTCTTTGTGGACCATTCTTTTGTTACTTTACAGTATCCCACAAAAAGCAAGATAAACTCAGCCCAACGTTGCGCCAAGAAAGACGCTCGAAACTTTATTCACTCTTACGTAGTTTGAGAAACATTGAATAACTTAGATAATTATTATTGATGCGCGGTTTATTACAGTTGCACCACTCAAATTGTATATTAATTCAAAATATTATTTTAAATTGTAAGCATATATTCGTGGTAAGTTTACTTATATTACTTGTTAGTTATTAGTTATTATTACTAGTTTTATTATCATTTATTATTAGTTTTATTACTTTTAGTTATTAGTTTTAGTTTAGTTAATTAGTTTTTTTTTATCCAAGAAGGAAGTATCTATTAAATTAATTATCTTTAAAATGATAATCTCTGAAATCAACGATGTGCAGGTATGCGCATTCCTTCTATGTATGGTTTCGATATTAGTAACACAATGTCCCCGTCTGGGACCGGAGTAGAATAAGCCCAGAATGACTCTGCTAGTCGTAAGAGTCAATGTCCCGCTGATGATTTCTCCTCCACCTCCTCTCACTGGCCCTGCCCTCCCTTGCTGGCCTCCCTTTATGACGAATGACGACCCCCGCGATTTGTAATACTAATACTAATGGTGTTATGGATCTGATTTGGAAATATGGCGTTTTTCATCTTCATCTTCATATTTCACCCAATCATCGTCTCGATTAGCCATAGTTGCAAGAATATGGGACGTAAACCCAAATATCATTATCAGTACAGTTCCACAATGGCATGGATGGACATTGCACTTATATGATTTCTCAAGCAATGTTTATAGCATACCCAGCAATATTTTTGTAATGCATAATGCGTAACAACCGAATCGTTATTGAAACTTTATTTGTTATTGGCTGAATTCATCAACGCCATTCACAGTTTCCTCCAAGTTTTGTTAACACTTGCTATAGGGTAAAAATAACGTTTGCTTATTAGGTTTTGTTTGGACATTCAGCCATTATCGCAGCTATATTTTTGTTTTGAATAGAAACAAGATTCTAATTGATCAAACTAATATGTACATAATATAATATCATGATTACTAATACTATTTATTTATTTCAATAAAGAAATCAAATAACTCTGTGTTTATTTTTTTCTCACTCAGTTTCAACCTTATGATATTGATAATGATCTGGTTTTACAAAGATGACATTAAACCATTTCTTTATGTGCCCCGTTGTTACGAAGGCTCGTAAGTCACCATGTAATAATGTGCATTGCGATAGATTAAAAACTTTTAAACTCAGTACACATTTTAAACTGTTATACGCTCAACACTCCTACCACAAAACGGCAACAACTATATCACGACATGATAACTCATCGTGGGGCACGTTCCCAGTTGCAGCTTGCTAACTAGGTAGGCTTACTACTGGGGTAGAAATGTCCAACTCTGACCCAGCATTCGTCCCCGCGGCAGCTCTCGAACTGATTATAGAGCTTATGTTCGTTACGTACATAACAATAACAATGTGCAAATATACCCTCTCAGACTAAAGCCTCAAACAATACACTAGGCACTACAGTGTTGATAATAACCATTACCTAAAGTCCTAAACTAGCCTTGAGGGGCCACATTATGAATAAATTCATGCTTGCACATATTCAGCAGTAATAGTGAGATGTACTTTACAACAGGACTAATAAGGGTTAGGTCAATAGCTATAGCTGCACCTTGTTTAGGCGACAACTTTACAAAACGTCGAGGGAAATGTATTTCCTGAAATTTAAAACCAGAAATTGACCCATCAACGGTATAGGGGGGGGGGGGGGGAGCATTAGAGAGGTGACATTTAGGTATATTGTCTCACATGCCCGTGTGAAGAACTTCATAGAGACGTACCTACATAATTTATAGACTATTATTGAAATCGACATATTATCTTGTGATTTATAAACTGGAAAAATGTAAAATATTTACAACAAGCGTCTTTGCTTTACAAGGTAGTTCTTTGGACGATTTGCTGGGGGACGGGGGAGGTGAGGGGGCTCATCCTGAAAGCTTTCCTCCCTGGGTGCACCGCTGATATCGGGCGTTTTATGCAGTTATTTTACATTACTTACATTTATTCCATGGAAAACGTCATGCACATTGGTTTAAAGGGATAGTCAGATGAAAATCTAAAAAATCACCAATGAGTCATAAGTGCATGAAATTCAGTTATGTGTAAAATAAAATTGATATAGATTGCTTCAAAGCAAGAAAAAAAATAATGAACATTTAGCTTTTCTACTAGATTCCCTTCGCCAGCTCTGCTGCATTTTTCTTCTAAAGCGTAGTACAGCGGTGTATCGGTTCTGAGCTCGCTAGCGCCTTCCTGATAGACGGAGCACTCATTGTGTTATACGAGACCAGCCACAACACTCGGCGACTGCGGATAGTGCCGCTCAAAACAGATTGCAACTTTTCTACACATCGTCACAAGAAAATTAATTGCAGGGCATTTTGTAGAAGTACACGTTCGTACTAAGAAGCATGTTATCGGTAGAGAAACGATGCACATTAAACCTCTGATCGAATTTTGATAAGTGCCCTATTTTAGCGGTGGTTTCACTATCTCGAGGCAACTTTTTTCATATGGGAATTACCATGAGAAAAGTTGTTCGGTGCTACTCGGTAGCAACAAGCCAAAAAATCGCTGTTTTCTTTAATTTTTTTACCGCCTGCTTTTAAAGTATGGTATCTTTTAATCATGTTTTCCATATTTGAGGGTGGACATATACAAATGGTAGTTTTTTTAGTTTTTCACCTGACTATCCCTTTCAGGAGAGGTATGATAGTACTTGGTGCACAAGATAAAGACTAACGCCTCACTCCAGTGGCCGTTCCCAACTTCAAATAAATGGCCAAAACTAACCGTGATCATATTATCAATAACAATTTACAATTGCACATGCAATCTTGCACAACGTTTGTCCAAGATGTTTGTTGTTGGTGTTTTGTTGTGTTGTTTGTTGGAAACCTCTTCAGACGCGGGGATAATGCTGGGAAGAAATGTTCTCTGAAGAGATATTTTGTAGGACTCGATCTCAGCATTCCCGTTTTGTTTAAGTCATAACAGAAGAATTTAGTGTCACAATCAAGAAACAGCGTCCTATATATGAAGCTATTGTCTCAACTAAAAGAAACATTAAATGCAATTTAAAGTAATAAAAGTCATGTTTAATGTAATATGAAAAGCGTAATGTATCAAGAATGTAACAGTTAATATTACAATATAAGCAAACTTTAAAGACAATATAAATAATTAACTATTAGAATATAATTTGAAATAGATTAGACTCTAATAATTATTTAACTTTTAATACTTTAAAGAAAAAAATATTAGGCTGCGTTTATGAAAACCATCCACTAATAAAAACTGACAGAACCAACAAGATCGACTCCAGTGAAGCATTTTTGACGGGGTTGTGCAGCAAATATCGACTGTATCGGGCACGTTTCGAAAGTAATCAGCGCAACATTTCCATTGAGTGACTCACTCTGATTCATTCACGATTTACGATGATGATTCGCATCATTAGCTCACTGTGTTTGTAACGAGATCACAGCCATTACGTAATTAGCATTTACCACATTACCATACTTACTTTCAAGTGTGTAATTCATTGTTGATGCGATTTTATGTGATAGGATATTATATTACGATCACCGTTTGTAATCGTGTTCGATTTGTTGTTGATGTTTTAATCCGACAATAATAAGGCTCTTTTGTGTTTCGTTTAGTGCCATTGTCGAGTATTTGAGGTTTCAATGACGTCTTTCTTCAATATCAGTTATTAGTATTTGCTACGGTATTCAGTTGTTCCATTCCTGCATTGTGTGTATATATTCTCAATACAGGAAATCTTTGATATTATATGAGACAATGAACCGTTTAAATTGGGCTTTTGGTAACTTCGATTGTGCCTTTAATCTTTTTGTTAGCAGAGTATTATTATTTTCTTTCATAATATTTAGTTTCGTTATATTTTATTTCCTTCGACTTTAAATCAAGTTTTATTTTACGAGTCTGCGGCGGCAGATCGTGGACATTTAAGTTTTACTGTTCTTATCTTTGAATCAACTTTTAAAATCGGCACTGTGGGAAGATACAAACGCAAATATTACCAGGGTCTACAGATAACGAAACAAATATGTCCAAAATTCATAACGTTCAGATTAAATGCGATAATGTACGATATTATTATATCATCGTATTTAATCAAAAAGTAAGGATTTTTTTGCATCTATTTGTTTCCATTATCTGTATTTAAAAAACTCAAGTACTCACGCTATTTCTGCCGCAGGATCTTAGCAGGTTCGATATTAAATTAATGACTTCATGCAGCGTAGTTTGTCGCCACCAACTCGGGGGGTGTTACATCCACGCACCGTTTAGTGTAAAGCTTTCTGCGCAGAGGCTTATTTATATTCGTTTGTATAACACACGCGTAAAATCTTGATTGTACCGCGTCCCTCGTCTGCTGTAAACTTTCAGCCTTTCCATCTCACTCATTGTTTCTGCTGACAGCCAAGCCAAATCGTTCCAATGTTAAAATTCACTCAAACACCGGAAGCAGTTTCGCGCTCTGCCGTGGAACAGAACGCTCAGCCGCCATATCGCTGGCCCACCGCTCTGTGGGAGACAGAGTAATCCTTGTCCTCCGCCTGTTGTGAGGGCGATAACCACACCGCAGCTATTATCCGAGACCTCAAGATATCCGTCCCAGGGGCGCACTCAGTGCATCTCGACACTAATCTAACTTAAAGAACTTCTCGGAGATAAGGCTTGACTCGTACTGACGCAAGACGTCATAGGCCGAGGGAAACTCGAGACAACTTTCACATCAAGATGGAACTAACTTATAAAAAATGTTATTGTGCTGTGTTGGTAGACCGCAATGTTCAACCAAATGAAAGTTTTGGGATAATTTTCTTTCCTTTGTTATGATCTTTTGGTGGGCTACCGTGTGTCTTATCCATTCTAATTATGGCTCAGGCTCTAAAATCAAAAATACTACTTCTGTTTTCACTTGCGTGTGGAAGTTGTGGTAAATATCGTGTGGGTTAAGTGTGGGCAGCGAACTTAATGGAACCGCGACAAACGTAACCTTTCGAAAAGGGCACACGGTACATACACCCGCTGCCTCGTCACTTGCAATTACTAAATTTAGTTTGTGTACATAAAATCGATTAGATTGAGTTTTAAATGGGTACATTCAAATAAGCGCGGTAAGACACAATGAGTACTGTCTCATTTTGGTTGCGCGCCTTGCCTGTGTTGGGACACGGAATAGGTTGGGGGCCTGCCACGAATACGCAGATTCAGTTGTTTGCGAATGAGCGGTTCATGAATGCTGATGTTACGTTACCATTTGGTCACAGGGTAGTTGTGTCCCTGATACTAGAAATAGTTCAGGCGAGTGAATGCGCGCCTATGTTGGTCATGGCTTAGCCATTATATCATATTTTAGTGTGTGATTTTTGTGGTCAACTAAATTGAACCAATTTAAAATCATTTTGTTCTCTTCTTATCTGAAATAATGTACATGCACCGTATAATAATGACCAAAAACACCACTTATAGAAACACATGCCAATTGAAATACTTCGAAAAAGATTCGGAAGTTCTTGAATGCTAACTGATTTGTGGCCTACCCACTTCAAACCCAACGAGCCACCACTGAAAAGGGCGACGCCACTCTCAAATGCCGCTCGTCCTACGAAGAATCGCACTTTGCTGCGGCTGATGCGCTGGTTCTTCACATTGGCCGTCCCACACACAGGGAATAATTGGGTTTATTCTGATAGAGAGCGGAGGCGTCGGTCCCTGAGGATACCAAGCTGTGTACCCAAGACAGTTGAGACCCTGACAAAGAAGGATTATGCTGGGATTACGTCTTGAGAGCGAGAGAGACGGAGATAAGAGCCGAGCGCAGAGGACCTGGGTAAACATCGAGATATACAGCTCGCGATCTGAGAGTAAACATTACAAGAACTTGGAAATACGTTTGTAATTAAAGGTTATTAATTTGTTTGGTTACAGCTTAAAAGCAATGTAAATTTCTTATAAAGCTAATTTTGAAAGTACTTAAATTGAGTTTAAAGAGCCTGTTTGTTAAGTTGAGACAATTCCAACAAGTACTTGTAAGTGAACGTTGTGTTTGTTGCGCTCGCGGTTGCCAGGCTACGAATACTAAGTAACCAGCTCAATGCGTGCGAATCTACACATTACACAGGAACAAAGTGTCTGTGCCTGGAATACTTTACACCGCATTTGAGTATTCAACAGGGATCAGTATTAACCACCACGACATTGGAACTAGCAAGTATTATAAGCGCCGTCGCTAAATGTTTCAAGTACCGGTAGTCACCTGCTAACTGGTTCACCTCGACCATAGAAACCCGAGCAAAGGGGGAGGCTACTAAATCTGAAGGTCTTTATGGAAAATATAATAATACATTAAGTTGTAATCTTCGTAGAACAGAGACTTGAGCAGAGAAAGGAGAGGGCATGAATTTATACCTTGTCCCGAAACACCCTTACAGATACTTCGTCAAATACAGTGATTGGCGGCCAACCAGCGAACCCAGTTTCAACACTTCAAATCCTATCGATCTCTGGTTGGCCACGAGTCACTCGTCTATGAAGAACGCATCGTTGTTTCGGAACAAGTATACATATCTTTGTATGTCCAGTACAATACAATGTTATACAATGTACAATACATATTATCTTACGTACAATATTGTACATACATTGTAAAATACAGGAATATAAGAATATACCTAGACTAGAATACAAGTACATGCAATTTAAAATTACAGTTGTCACTGTGGTGGATTCAGAGTGGAATGCAGAGTCGAATTGTGTGATTTGTTTATGGTTGCTATGGAGTTTATTCTTCTTATGGAAAATGGCATATAATAAAACAATTCTATATCAACAAATCCTATACTTAGCTTGACACTTGACTCTGCATACGGCCCTAAGTGTAGTTGTAGATACAGATACGAGTAAGAAAGAAATCAACTAAACGTACAATACACATTTCAAAGGCTATAGTGTTTAGAATGTAGATACAATATGTGGACAATATGCTTGGCTATCATTGGTGGTTGTACGTGTTCACATAGGAGGGGTAGAGTAGGGGAGGTAGCACCACAAAACATGTGTATCAATACGTTGCTCCATCATTGTAAAACTCCCCCGCATGCGGTTAGTTCGGTGGGGTCCCGCTCTGAGCGCTCGCCTCTCTTCATGTAACAGTTTCACCTGACTGCCCGCAGAAAGTAAACTGGTGTGGCTATTGAGTGTGGTGAAAAAAAGCGATCAAGTGTTAATGACGATGAACTGCAGTAATTGACCGCACTGATGTTGTTATACTGAAATGAACATTTGCACACAGATTTGTCCATTTGATGGCCAAAGCAGTATTGTTTTAACAGCTTACGCGCTACATGTTTTATCTCGTCTAGTCTAGTTTTGTTTAGTCTTTGTATGTTCTTTCGTCCTCTTGTTCCATCTCTTCAACAAAAGTACAGTCAAAAAACGTGCTATGTACTTGATTTTTCTTTCACTCTCTCCTCTAAACTCCCCCTCCCCCTCCCCTCATTCTGTGTTTACTTAACGCCTGGATAAAAGATAAGACATCGCTGGCCCAAACCCCGTCAAAAATAAATATTCAAATCAATCACCCGTCACGTTCCCTTTAGAATACAATAATTCTCACTTATCTAATTTAGAAACATGTTTGAAAAGAAGGAACCATACATAACTTAATGTTGAGTTTAATAAAGACGGCAATCAATCCATCCGTAAATCAATCAATCAATCTTTTCCTTTCTGTCCCTCGCGCTCTCCCTGTCCAAAGAGCTTATTTGAAAGTCAAATAAAACAATCTCTATTCGAAAAGCGTGTGTGTTGACTAATAACAGGGCAACTGCAATGTGATTCGTTATTCACGCAAAAAGCGAGCGGCATCGTGTGATATTACATCGATGTAAATGTGACGCAATTAGTCGCAGCAAGAACGGTGATTATTGATGATCGATGGTACGAAGCGATACATCACCCGACGTGCGATGTTTTACGTTTGTTGCCGGTCAGAGTTGGGTTTCAGCAGTCACGAGTCGACCTCATTTATGCGTTCGAGTAAACTGGCTAGAGATACTTGCTGTGTGGGATGATGTGACAGTCAACCTATGACTGGTCAAAGTTACACACCGTCCTTTCGGATGGTACGTAAAGCCGATGGTCTCCTTGGTACTTTTCGACAGGAGTAGGCTACGTGCCGGTACCAGGCTTCCCTTCCTCTTCCTCATTATCTTTCATCAATCATCACTCATCAGGCTAGAGAGGGCATTGTGCGCTACACTGGCCTTAATTACAATAAAATAAATAAATAAATAAATATGACAATAATCTATCCTGGCGCATACTCGGCACACAGGGAGATCCTATTCGTGCAAACAATTGTTTATCAAATTTTTCCCCTCATGATAGTAATATACATTTGTGTTTTATTCAATAATGTTTTGTATCATTTTGTTTATTAAAATATAATTTTGTACACACTGTATTGTTTATAGTTTAAATAAATTCTTCCAACTGCGAAAAAAGCTCCTTTAGTACAGATCGGAAATATGTTTTCCGCAACTGGCCCGCAACCGCCAAATTAGAACTCAACCCGCACGCATTATTCGCAATTATTTGAAAACATCCGCATCCGCACCCGCGAGATCAAAACTTCACCCGCCTCCGCAACCGGATATTTTTTTCCCCCTGTAATTGTGTGTGTAAACGTGATATGTAATCAATTATTTATGGAAACGCTGAATGTGTAATTGTGTCATCAACTAATAATCTAAAAATATTTTTATATTTCATGAGCACACTTTCATTTGAGTAAAACCAGTGAATAATAAATAAATATTGCAGATATTTTAAAGTTGAGACAAATTTCGATGTTCATCCACACGCACCCGCATAGTGAGCAATCCGCACCCGACCCGCAACCGCGACTGCATTTTAAAACGTATGTTTTACCCACAACCCGCTATCTTGCAAATATTATAGTCAGTGCAATATGCATATCAAATATTATAGATAGTCTACCAACTGCAGAACTAGATGTGCATGGTTTACATTATGTTTCCTTGCAATGAAAGGTTACTCTCAAAAACTGCGCAAAATCAAAGGTTCGTCTTGAGAACGCTAAATAATATTAAACAAGTGGTTATACTGGTAAGTGGTTTCATAAGAACTGCAGAGTTGATTAACAAATTTAAGTAATATTGCAACCATTGCAGTTGTCATTTATAAAACCTATTCATATACTCATTATTTAATTGGCTTCCTAAGTAACATCCGTAAGGATAAATATTTCAAACTTTTTCAATCCAAACTTAAGTTGTTACAAAACAAAAAAATGTTTGCAATATTGTGTAGCGGTCTCAAGCTATTACTAAAACATCTAAATGTTTCACAGTTTTATAGTGAGCAATTACACCATTGAAATGAAAAGGTTATACCACCACTTGCTTTGCTATAACCATATAAGTATTTCACACCACAATTATTGCAACGTGTGCCTCGTCCCAGCATTTAAACCAACGATTAGTTATAATCGTACTTTTACTTCATCTGTGTCTTATGACCCTTTCACTCTACAGTAGTGATGATCAGGTACAGAAGGTTAGCGGTAATATCGTCATGAACAGCTACACTGACGGAGTTTACTTCGAACATGCGATATTAACGTCTCCTTTACACAGCTGTTGCCTCACAACAGCTTATTGAAGCGTCAAGGATGTCCATGGCTATGCAGGCCTACACTTGGTGGAGTGTATATAACTACTAGCCAGTTGTTGGTACATGTATTTGATTGTATGGGTTTTGGTGACAAGTTGTATATAACAAGATGTACAACATAACCTTAATTCCTGACTCAAAATAGCAGAAAATACATCTGGCTCTATTCTAGTTTAAACATTATTTTTCGGCTTTACCCTGAAGTTAATTCGTCAATAAGTTAGCGAGCTGAAAATGATTTGTGTGTAGAACAGGCATAACGATCTTTACTATTAATTTTCTTTGAATTATAATGTACCTTAATCTCGGTTAGATATGACATTTGCCTCTTGAAACCGACCCAATATGCGGGTAAACATGCAGACAATTGCTTTAGAGATAAGATCAAGAAATTCTTAATCACCAGTATTGATGCTACGTCTAATAATATCACCAGTGTAACTTTTAATATTAATATACGTTACACCATTACACCATTAGTATTACACATCACGGGGGTTGTCATAAGGGGAGTCCAGCAAGGGAGGGCAGAGCCACGTGAGAGGAGGTGGAGGAGAAGTCTTCAGCGGGACATTGACTCTTACTATACTATACTACTATTGACTACTATGTACTTACTATTGACTACTATGTACTTACTATTGACTCTTCTTATACTTGGTATAAACACTCTTGTCAAGTAATTATATATATGATCTCACTTGTTCTAGTATCACCCGGTGTATGGAATACCGTAACACACCGCAACGGATATGCAACCACCATATGTCGGAATGCATCAATGCAAAAAGAGTAATCGTGGCTGGTTAGATTGCCCTTTGAAGGGGGTTATGTTCATAAAGGTATGTTTCCGGGGAACTGCTGGATCTTCAAGAGTATTGTCGAGTAGTCTGTATAAAAGCGAGAGATAATACGTTTGAACACATACTTTTCATTTCAGTGAAACGTCACGATAACTTGTTTTCCAATTTGTCATTTCACCCCAAAACATATTGATGTATAAATAATTCTTTTTTATGTTAAACCTCATGTTTGACGCGTGTTCATATGAACCGTTGTTTTATAAAATTAACATTCGTAACTGGTAGCGTATACTTTGATTGACCATCTATTAAACCTCAATTACATTCCTATCATTCCATTTATCGAAAGTGTTTTACATGATTATATTGATATTGCGGTGACATACCCAGCGTGTGGGCAGTGTTATAGCTTTGTCACTCGTGCCACCTCCCACACAGTGATACTATTCAAGCCATTTGCTTTGAACTAGGAATCCTGCACAAGGAATGCTTTACCTTATCGTTAATTGCGTGATTAAGGGATCCCGAGAGCAATGCCGGCGGAAGCGTATGCTTCTGGTAGGGCTACGCTAGCCGGACAGATCGAAGTGGAGAAGCCAGACGAAATGCAGTCAACGTCCTCCCCTTTCCCCTTTCCTCTTCCTACTTGTCCCTTTTCTAATCATCCCTCATATGGCCTAGTTGCCAAGCATCTTGCTAAACACCAAAATAATAAATAATAAATAAATTGAAAAAGAAATACTACAGAGTTTGACTCTGCACGAGAAGCGTAGCCTGGGTGTCGGATCGTCTGAATTGTATTATTATTAATTTTGTATAATATTAAATTATTACACTAGCAGACTCTTATTCTGAGGGTGAGGGGAACTTGTAACCCTGCTAAGAGTTCTACGACAATGACAAGTCAGGTCCTGACTGCTGACCAACCATTGTGTCTTGTATGTAAATAAGCTCGTCTTATTTTATGATTTCATGGAAAATATTCACGAGTTTTGTCTCTCATTTAGTGACGTAGGTTAATAGCAGTTTCGTAGTGGGGTACTTGAGAGTGTGATTATGACTATGTATGTATGTATGTTTGTGTATAGATTGATGCTTGTTTCTCAAGGGAGGAAAGAAGGAGGACCAAATACTGTTTACGTAACGCGGATATGTTATTAATATATGTTATTGTTATATAGCTAATAGCTATCAATTAACCAAGTTGTGTGAGATACTTGGGTGGTTTGGAGTCAATGGCATAATATATACATTTTTAACAATAGAATTTGTATAAAATAATTTTAATGTAAACATTACATTTGATATTGGTAGGGGGGAGGGGGGTTAACTCACGACAGTAACACCAGAACAATACCTCTCCTGATAAAGCGTATAGGTCTCTATAGGCACGTCACTCAATTTCCTTCCATTAATCGACTCTAGCCGGCCGGATTCTTAAATGATCATATTGCTTTAAGCGGCTGTCAGAAGAACTGATTATTGATCGTAACTGACAGAGAACGGAAACGTAAAGAATTACTGAAAATTTAAAGAGTTTGCCTCAGGCCGACAGTTGAGGGCGTTTTTTTTATCGTCTGCTCAGTTTAAAAGTTGCTCAGAGACGTCCGTCCGCTAAACATAATATTATTTGTTCCAAAGAAAGTTAATTTCCGTAATATGTGTTGTTGGAAACTATGCTCAGTTTTGTATGACAAGCTGTTTCTCCATAATGTGTCTTGCAAATGTGAGCTCATACTCCAACAAATTGGACAGCAAGTTAGGAGTGTTTGTCGTGTACATGTCTCTTTGAAACGCAGTTAATGCACTAACAACTTCCATGGCATTTCAACTACTAAAGTCGTCGTACAACAACTTCGGTAATGCTTTCGTCATCAATCAATTACGTGTTATGGTCTCGGCCAACTCGAGCAGGTATTTGAATTAGCCACGGCCGCTGGTTGGCTGCCGCTCACCCACCCGTGACGGAAGCATTGCCGAAGTTGTTGTACGACGACTATAGTAATCTATCCTTTCTTACAGTAGTAGCTACGTCCCGGAATTCATTGGATTACTAATCCCACTCAGCCAGCAGTGTTATCCAAGTGTTCCAATATTCATACTGGATGGCTTCTTACGTGTTCCAGAATGAATCGCATAGCTAATCGCATTGTCATTCAAATCAACTTTTTTAACCGAGATTTCTCGGACTACTTGTGACGCGAGTTTGAATTGGTTTATTTTTAACTATGGTTATGTGCTGATTGCTTGTACGCTAAAACAATGTTATAATTGAAGAAAGAAGAATAGATTCTGAGAAAGAAATACGCTTTCCTACGAATGTAACCTCCACTTGCAAAATTACCTCCATTTAAGAAGCAAAAAAAAAAAACCCCACTCCCACGTGTCCTTTCTACGCAGTGTAATCCAATCCATCCTGAGGTCACGGCAGGTAATCCGAGATTACTTGTGAGATGAATTCTGAAACGCAGCAACTGTAACTTCACGTGCATCCTCACCTCACAGCTGACATCAAATGTGCTCTTAAGGAATGTGTAAAAACATCCCACGTGTTCGTCAATTTTGCAGGTACAAACTAAAGTGGCAAGTATGCAAAATTGCGCGCAAATGGAGCGCTTTAGAAAGGAATTCATTTTTATTTTTCAAAGGATCCCAAAAAAAGCGTTGAAAAGGGGTGAAAAATTGTTTACTTAGCGAAACTTATTTGTGCGTTTATGTCCACATGTTCATTTTGTTGAAAACTCGTCTCGGTGTCGTCAAAGTAGAGGCAAGTAGCTTTGTCTTGCACGTCTAGTGCGAGTATCCAACACCCAATTTGCTAGAGGCGAGGAAGTTGTATAACATGGCCGAAGCCGCCGTTGTGCAATCATAAGAAAAGATGTAAGATAAGCCAGCCTACCAGCCAGCCAGTCTACCAACAACTTCGCTTTATTTGATGAGTTTGCCATCATACATTCTCTCTGTGGTTCAAGAATATGTCTTTGTCAAACTGCGTTGTTCGCCCTACCTATTGCATTGCCCTAGAATAGGTGATTTACAAAAGAGAGTAATAAATTAAATTTACCTTCCCTTGCCGTAGTTTACTTACAATATTATTCAGCTCAATATAACTCGACAAAACAATGCTCCCAGTGTGTTGAAGAATGTTTGTAAAATGATGTCGTGTTAGTGGGTTTGCCTTGAGGTGACATGTAATATGTCAGCATTTCACAGACTCACACAATGAGCAATAAACTTCAACCAAGTAATGGATGTCATGTACGGTATGAGACATTAGTAAGTCAATCAAAGGTATAGGAACACGTATTACTAATAATTCTTTTGCCTGTTTTATCCGATGTGATTACACATTATGTAGTTATTATTTTATTTGTAAACTATATTGAGCCAAAATATAATAGAGTGAATATAAGAAAGTTATAAGAATGGTAGTGAATAAAGGTGTTCTGTCCGACGCCTCGTTTCCTTAGGTCTCATTTACAATTCATGTCGTTTTCTCAAGCACTGATGGTGCTCAGTGTTAAATCCTTGGGCTTTGAACGATGAAAGTTAATTGGATTTAGATAGTTGTGATGCCATGTTACTTCAACCAACTAATCTGATTGAACGATTCATTTATTGATGAATTCTTTATTATAACCGGGCTTAAGGCCCGTACAATGCCTGATTGTCCACTCACAACCCTTAAATTTGACGATGCAGTATTGTTTCTTCTTATAAACTACGTTTTTTAGCTTAAAAATTGGTAGGTTAGGTAGAAAGGATTATTATTTGCTAAGTCAGATGAGGATTCTGTCTTTGTTCATCATTCATAAGTGCATTTGCTTGCGTAATTGTGGAAGGGGAGGCGTGTAAGTGAAGTTGGAGGTCACCAGCTTATCAGACTGGTGATTGCAGTAAGCGCAGAAGAAAAAGTAGAGGTCCAAGTATATTGATTGCCCTATGGATCTCCTGCATTAACTGACACCCAATTTGATTGGTTATTATTAAATAATAATTTAATTTTACTGAGAAAATTCTTGAGAAATTATAAGAAGCAAGCATGAGTGAAATATAGTTAAAAATGGTCTAACCACTGCATAGGGCAGTAATAAATGAACAAAATAACATTCGAGAACATCTACCCGACCCCGGGGCTTCTGAGTATACTGCCGGGGCCGCCTCCATATGTATTGCAATATATATATATATATATATATATATATATATATATATATATATCTATATATATATATATAAATATATAAACAAAAATTGTACAGCAACAGAACAAATGGCTACGCAAAGGTGGTACAAGGATAAAGGTGGGTTTATGTAACTAAGGCAGTCGGTAGTCGGTAGTCGGCAAGCCTTTTCACTATGGGCAAGTGTGTTCACTGGTGTTTACGCGCGTATCGAAGAGATCCTTACCGTCCAATGGGAAACGGGAAACTCTAACCTGAAAATGACAAACAATAAACACGCGCCTCACATGAAAACAGTTGTCATTGGCTAGAAGTCTTCTCCCGAATTGTGATTGGCTAGATCCTTACCGAGTCAGGTAAGGAATGAATATTGAGGGTGCGTCTCAAAGCTGCTTAGTCGACTCAGTGGCCGACTAAACTAGCGGACGTGACGTCAGAAGTAGACGCCCAAAGCTCGAAGTAGTCCATAATTTAGTCGGTAGAAGACAGGAGGCGAAAGTGTAGACTTGATCGCGCCGTATCGACTAACAATGGCCGACAACCGTAATGAAGCTGCTCCAAAGACGTCAATTAAATGTTGTACAAATAATATTACGAACGATTGAAAGTAATTTGAAGTTCAATTGAACTAATGTTATTATTTCCAAACGTATATTATCAGTTTCTAACACTTGAGATAAACTTCAGCTAACCATAACCTCAAAGTGTAGCCTATTCTTTACATAAGGAATGTTTGTCACGCAGGCAGTGCCGTAATGTGGTCTAGTACAGATGTCCAAAGCTCAGGTAGGTAGTCGATAGGAGGCCACTTTAGTTAGTCACAAGCATTAGTCTATACTAGCAGCTTTGGGACACGGCGACCATCCCTTGCCGACTTCAGGTAACGACTTGCCGACGCTTACATCACTACATAAACGATGTACAAGAAACTCATAAGATGCCGACTACCGACTGCCGAAACCGACGTGCATAAACCCAACTTTAAACCCTCGGCCAAAGCCCGCCAGGATGGGCGGCACACACGCCTGCCGGCCCTCATATACACTCTGTTTTCGTCCACGAATGTATTAATTTATCCACTGAAGCAAACACAGGGAAACATATATGGATTCTAGTTTAGTCCGGAGAATGTCTGTGTAGAGAGAGTCAAAAGCTTTGATAACGTAATAGTGCTCGTTCGTCCATGTTAACCTTTATATCGTCAGTAATTTTAATTAAACCTGTGCAGGTGCTGTGGCTGGATTGAAATTTGTCGTATCATGGTGGAATACTTCGATATTTGTGTGCACAGTAAACACTATATATTTTAGAGCTTTTTGGAGGGCGTGCACAGCAAGCTAATTGATCGGCAGTTGTTAACAGTGTCTGGCTTTGATTGTTTGGGGTGGGGGTTGATTAGGGCCTGTTTGCATGAGTATGGGTAAGACTGATTTGTAAGAGAAACATTATAAATAAATGTGGTAGCTAATAGATTCAGTTAAGGACATTACTTATTACTTTCATGTTTTATTAGTTTAATGGAAATAAGATCAAGTCCTTGTATATTAGATTTTGTTACGTCGTATTGTCTGTAGTGCCAACTGTGATACATGTTAGAAATGAAACTGTTCATGTAATGGTTTCTTAGAACTTCCTATGTTATAGTTGTTTATTATATTCATCGTTAGACTTATGGTCGGGGACGTTGGGGAATGCAGTGAAGTGGGTGTTCAGGGTGTCATGATGTATATCGGGTTCTTAGTGTTTTGCTTTCCCACATATAAAATACTTTGCAGCATTTTTATATTGAAAGTATAGAGTTTAGTAGGTTGGTAGAAGAGTATTAGTAACGTCTTCTTTTTAAACTGGAGAATATGTTTACTGACAAGGCCCAAATCTACGACTAAGGTAATTTCCACCGAATGATTTCTGTTCTATTATCTCTCATTATACATCGACCGTGTAGAAAAACACTTAAGCTAAATGTATTGGATAACATAATGAAAGTACAACGTAAGTATTTATGGATTTATTCGTCACAAAAAGAGAAAACAATCATTACCAATTACTTGTTCAATAGTGTAATACATTAATACAATGAAAACACAAAACTTGTATAGAACCAGTTTTAGCTAATGAAGTAGATATGAGATTCCTGTGCGGAAATTTATTTGATGTGCATCTGACCATGGATTAATAATAGAACTCCATGATCTGACCATATTTGGTTGAGTTCATTGTTTATAAGTAAAAATTTTAAATAACTTTTGTGTAAAATTGTGAAATATATTTCTATTTTGTGTGAGTTTTTATTTTGTTTTATTGTTTTGTTTTTGTTTTTCATTGACGTGTTTTGTTTGTGTTTTTTGTGTGTTATTTATTGTTTAAAACTCTTAAACGTGCCTTGATTTAAATGGCGTATTGCCTTTTAAGATGGACTGATCATGGACTGATGCTCTTCATAATCCACGCAAAATTTTTAAAAGCCGTATTTAATTAAACAATTTTCACAATTGGCCATTACTGACTTGGGAAGAACGACGCTGCTTCATCAGAAAGTTGCGTGACATTACCACTTTGAGCGCTTCATTCGTTTTCACCAGCGCCCTCAGTGGCCAAGAATGACTGAATAATCGGAAATCGAGTAGCGAGTCTGCCGTAGAGGGAGAATGACGTAGTAGTGCAACACTCGTTGCCAAAGCACCGCTAAACGCCACCGACTTGCAGGAAAGTGATTTCGTCTTCTTTACACACAAAAATGCCTCCTTATTTTTCCCCTGTAACATAAATTGTTTTCGGCGCGGTGAGCCACCGAGGTGTTCAGGCTATCGATCTCCGTGTAAACACCGTCAACTGTTTATGTGAGCACCCGCACGTTCGACTTGCGAGTCAACACATCGATCGCACAGTTCAAATGTTTGCAGAATCGATATTTAAACAAATCTCCTTTGACATTGGAACTGCGGTGCGGTTTCCCTGTGTGAGGCGGGTATAGCCGAGGCCTTCGTTATACTTGATCAAGTGTAACGAAGGCCTCGGTATAGCGCTGAAGACTCGCTGCTGGCACGCATGTGAGCGGGGCGTTGCATTGCGTGCTGGAGAGTCCCCTCCCCAATCTCACATTCGGGATTATTTTATATGCACGAGTGACGTCATTCTAGTGACACACACAAATACACTCTTAGTACACTCTGTAACAGCGTGTATGTAGTCTTAGGTATGCCACTACTTGCTTTTTTAAGACGTTTATTCCAATTGTTGTGCTTAATTACCTTTTGTTATGTGATGTTGATGGACACCATTCACACCTAATTAAGAACATCTACAAAACGGAAATATTTATTGGAATAAAAAACATTCATAAGAAAGAGCATTAAATGATGGATTTCATATTTTGATTTTCTTGTAAGACAATTGAAAACCATTTTAAAGCCATATTAATTCAGACTGACATTGGGTGTTCAGCAAGGAAGGTGAACATAAAGCCTTCACATCTTTCTCAGGCCAAATTCGCACGGAAGTGGGGGCCTCGCTAACGTTATCTTAATCTCTGGCCTATATTAAATATCAAAACACTCATTGAGTTATTAAAAACACACACTTTTTTATTCAATCGAACATAAATTGTTAGAGTATAAAAACAAACTGTAATTATAATGAAGTATGCTTTTAGATTTCATGTTCGCACGATGAAAAATAAGCGATTTATGGTAGCTACGTTGAAACAAACATGCCCTCATAAAACTCATAGTTTTCGTTGAACTAACAAAAATTTAACAAGCAATTTCATTAAAATTTAAACTTTTTCGTTAATTCGTGTTCAAATAAATTAAAAAAAGAGTTTTAAATAACTCGGTGAATGTTTTGGTTTTAAGTAAAGATCAAAGTTGAAGATAACGACCAGGAGGCATATCCCGGCGCGTTGGGTCTGAGACTGTGAGGGAGAAAGAATTTAACGGGAAGCGGTATTACCTGGGACCACAGAAACCCCGTTACAGAGTTTAGGTAGAATGATGGAAACGCACATTTTTCGTGCCCGTGTCTCTGTGAGTAATACTCCCTGAAAATGTGACACAACACGATCCTTCAAAGCGGATCGAAAGCTTAGGAATATATTAACGTAAGTTGTCACACTGTCTTTCCTCTAATCCATGTTCCATCTCAGTTGTATCCCGAGCATTGCCTCATTCCATGTCGGGTCTGTTAACTTGCTGTTGAAAAGTTGAACGAGGAATTCCTTTGTGACTCCGGAGTAATCAGATGAATCAAGTGATTAAATTATCGCTAAGGAGAGTGAAGAGTGATGCGCCAATATCAGCCGAGCGCGTTGCTGCTTGTTTATTCTCGGAGGTACAGTCCCGGCCAAAACCTAGGTAATCAGTCTAACGTGTGTATACTGTGCACACTGACGATTCATTCTAGTCGTGGCGAAATTGAGGAAAATAAACACAACATTCTGATTATGTCGACACTTTGTGGCAATATTATCAAACATTAAAGCAATTAAGATGAGACACAAACTACAGGAACAGAAAAAAGTTAACGTTTACATAAATGTTTGAACAAAAATTATTTTCCCGTATAATAAATATACAAAAGATGAGAAGTAAATCTACATATATTATGTGAAAGGAGAGTGGTTGGACAGAATTAAACCTTTGAGACGATACGGGCACGATTATTGCTCACGGTGGTCAAAAGTGATGCTGAAGTGCTGTGAAGGAGCATCTACAACGAGCATCGATAGCGACAAAAATGCAAAAATGTTTTAGACAAAATCGGCAGGAAATCACGAAAAGTGCATGTAGGCCTATGGTATGTTTTTTAACAATTCAAAATTGAAAAATGAAAAAATAACAATATATTGTAGTACTCTTTTTGTGCCTTGCGCACTTAACATGCATTGAGGTCGAGCGAGCGTCGGCATGTAAAATGAACATAAGCGTTATTCGATCAGTTCATAATGTCTTGAGAAAACAACTTTGAATATATTTATGTAAAACATGAACAAATGATAAAATAATCGGCTTTGCAAAATAAAATTCAAATTTCTGTGTCTCTTTCAAATTTGGGGTTCGTACAACTCCAAAATTTTGCAAACATTTGGTATATATTGTCTGAGAAAAATTATAGAATTCAGTAAAAAAAAGGCGACAAATTTCTTAAGACAAGGAAAAAATTAAATGCTTTAAAATAAACGTTGACTATGTCCTTAGCGAATTGTGCATAGCGATGAGTTGAGAGGCATATCAACATTCTACTGGATATGATGTCGGCGTTGAGAACGAAGCAAAGACAAGTCCACCAATCAGCGATCGATGTTTGAACCCAACGCCGAGATATGAATCAAACATAAGGTGGAATTAACAAGCACAGTTTAAGAATGTATACACGTACAAACATATCTACTGAAACGTAGGAATTATGAAGTATTTGTGTATAGCGAAATTTTCCCTTATTTGACGTTTTGAACGCCAATAAACACGTTTCATAATCGGAAAATGTCATGCAATTATAAATTAAATGAACACCCATGTCACAGAATATAAAATGACTGAAGCTAAATATAAGCCTCACCTGATTGTCGATTTCAGGCTTCGTGACTGGAAGTTACGTGTTTTGCGATTAGGACATCAATCATAATATTAAATTAATTATCAATTACATTTAAATTGGCACGTTAAATATACAGTCATTTCTCTTTGATTATGTTGTTGATGAATTTTGTTTACCACCGAGTTTTAGTATATTCAAGTTTTTTTTTATTACACTATAACCACCGTATAAATACAGACCACCATTGTAATTATAAATCGAAATCGGTTTTGTGTAGAGAATAATATTAATTTATATTTGCAAATGTTAATTTGCTTTGTGAGATATTTTCGCCAACTCATTCACTTCTTCCTCGCCCATTGGCGTACGTTGGCGATGTTAAGCCGCATACACACTTGCGCGTTTCTGTGCAACTGCGCCGCGCGCCGCGCCGCGAACAGCGCCGCGAACAGCGCAACGAACCGCGCCACGAACTGCGCAACGAACCGCGCCACGAACTTTGCCGCGATCCAAGTGGCTCGTGGGGCCTGAAGTCTTCATCTGGTACTTGGACCAACTACATACTGATAGTTGGCTCTTTTTAACTATTCCCCTTCTCCTGCCGCAAAGAAGACAACAAAGATTTCATTTTCTGTTGACACTCGTCAACAGAAAATCCCAGTTGGACATAAATGTCCTCCCACGAATCATTCCTTATCAACCGATTTAAATGGCACTTGTGCTTCGATTTCCACAGAACTTCTTTATTACTTCTGTATACCTCGATTTAGTTGAGCAATAAGTCGTTAGTCCACTCCATGTTCAACGTATGACAACTCGAAGGTGCTTGTAGTGGATGCAACCCAGCATGGTGCGCGTCCGAATGCTCGCGCGCCCGTCCACACTGGGTGCAACGTGCGCGCGCGCATCCCTTTGATGTTCGTCGAAATACCGACTCTGGGTGGTTCGCCGAAATGTTGCAAGGCGCGGCTCGCAGCGCGCGGAAACGCGCAAGTGTGTACGCGGCTTTATCGTCTATCTGTTATAAAATATGTTATTATCATGTAAACATGGTACTACCTTCTCCTTCTCATGTCATTTCTCCTCTCTTTATTATTAACATTTGAGAGCATAGTAACGTAGGTAGGTGGTGGAGGGGGGGGGGGGGGGGGGGGGTTGAACCCATAAACCCACTTCCTTCCCTTGGGTACGCCACTGTACGTGGCACATGGTTTGCTTGGGAGTGAAGTATACAAAGACGCTCAACGATTATTCTCATACCAAACTCATGTGTGACCGTCCTCCCGATTATGGATATTATTATTAATTGTTGTTTCAACTTTAGCCTCAATTAACCGCTGGGTCTTTCCACGCTGGTCTTTTAGCGTTTACAGCTGTTTTCGGTCGGACCACCGGCCACTTATTCATGCATAACAGAGCATCGTTCACAAGGTGGATGAGACCAATTGCCCCACGTTATATTTGTTCTCCTAACGTTGCAACTTCTCATGGCATGCACGTGTACGTTTTCATAAATATCTGTTTAAATATTTGATTTCATGGGGAGTATCCAACACAAACACAGTTTACTTCGTGCTAAATAGCAATAACGGAAAAATACTTTCTGTCACGTCATAAATAAATATTCAAAGGCAGCGCCAATTATATTGCTTCTTAAATATTGGCCGAGCGAACAGTAATCAGGGGATTATTCATGGCCGGCTAGCACGCGAGAGGAAGCTATCAATTTGGAAAAGTCAATTTGAATTTTATCGTAGTGTTTCTCTCTCCGTCGTTACCAAATGCCTTGTTCGCTATGATTGGAGTTGAAGTCACGTGATAATTGCTAGAGACTTGTACGAACCAGCTGAGACTGTTCTCTGCTGCTTGTACATGACTGTATATGTCGCGGCCACATACAGGGTATGTTTAGTTATTCATTTTTCTTTGGTCAGATATAGATATTTGATGAATATTACTGAGGTTCCGATGATTCTTCTCATCATTTCAAATAGGGTTGCAGTTCAATTGAGTGGTGAGAAATTTATTACGTTACATTAGTTCAGTTTGCTAATGTAAATATTTACGATATTTATTCAACATTGTTATTACATTGAGTAAAATATGATTTATTTTGTTGAAATTAAATTAAATCATCTGCACAAAAGTGTCCCTACTACTACTATTCCTAATATACATATTAAAATACTTATATACTTATACTTAGGTCCAGTCTTACAATGTCCCAATAACTACTTATTCGTCGAAAAGTTTGTTTTATCCATGTCAACCACCAATCAAAAACCTTGAAATCGTTCAAATAGCGTAAATGTTACAAATAACTTTCTTGTTATGAGATTGTAAGACCACTGCCAGAACACAAAGAAGTCAGCACACACTGAAATTGGCATATCACAATTTTACCGGGGAACTTTTGTGCAGATGATTTTTTTTAATATCGATAGATCCCCGGTAAAATTGTGATATGCCAATTTCAGTGTGCGCTGACTACTTAGTTGTCTTATTTATCAATGGAAAACACCGGGTCCGTTTAAAAGCGCGTGATTGCTGTGGTTAGGGCATAGAAATCAGCTACTTTGTCGCCTTTTACGACTGGCAGAGTCTATATAATATGTATTATTATAATTATTTGTGGTTGCTGTTGGTTTTCTTGTGAATGGACAGTTCTTCTCAAATTATAATGCGAATATAAGGTAGGTGAACTATACTCACACACCATTTACTATTTTTTTCTCTAAATTATTCCTTACATTGAATAAAGTGGGATAATTTAAATTTGTACCCTAAAGTCTATTATTGTTACATTGAAGATGCTGTGCCAATTTAAAAGTGTACAAAACACTGCCAGTATTATTTTCTCAAAACAATTAAATTGAACAAACTGTGCGAATATAACTATGCAAATCAAACAGTAATCATGTTTCGGATTATTTAATACAATTGTCCAATTAAATATGTGAACGTACAATCAATATTTTTTTTTTTGTTATCAGTGTTTGTGAACTGTCAAACGTTGTCTGCACAATACTTATTCCTCTAAGCTTTACATTTAAAGAACTGTTTTAATTAAAATATTTATTTCTTAAAATTATTACCAATATAATCTGCGTGAAACAAAATGTACACGGCACACAATATTCGTTCTCATAAATAACGTTATAACTAACAATACCACTTTGTATGCATACAGAGTATTTTTTTTTTCATTTTTACTATTCAAAGCCTTCACGTCATATAACAAAATAACACATTCTTGTGTGTTGCAAGGCATAGCGTAATGTAGGTTATCTTCCTCGAACCGCCAACAAAATAACCGTAAGAGTTTGAAAACATCAATGTTAAAATGTTCAAGCATATACGGATCCTCGTGAAATTTGTGAGAAACTCCACAACAACATATATTGCAGCCTCCAACTCACGTCATGAAATGAAAATAGTTTAGAAATACCAGAGTGGGTATGAAAAGTTTTTCATATGGAGCTAGCGGCCGAAATATTGAACCAGCGTTGCTTCAACATCACAACACATCACATCAAGTAGGGCCTATCCGAGTTCTGGCTGGCTAGGATATGTTTATCTTTCACCGTGCTACAGAGCCGACGTCGATAATTAGAATTGTGTGCGTGTACCTCATATATACTGCAGGAAGAAATGTCCCAACCACATGAAAGCTTTAAACCCCAAGTGTAATTTTCTTCCAGTAAATGCTTGTTGCGTTATACTACGGATAAAAGAGTGGAATAGGGCTGAATTGAGATTATGTAACTTGGGCTTATGTAACTACTCATTTAGGCCTACTTTAATATTCCAACCGTGTTTTTTGTATACGCTTGACATGATATCCAAATTTCAGGAAGTACAACGTGGTATTGTATCTTTAAGATTAGTTAATTTAACAGATTGATGACCTGCCTTTTTAATAACGATAAACAACGGGGAATGGTAAACACTAGTGTGCGTACTATACGTAGATTACAAGTGAATGCTTTCGGTTAAAAATGTGCGGTATCTCGATTTTAGAAACAATTGATTAAAAAATGACTAATGCAAAATTTACTATACTATACACAGGCAATAATTTTAAATTATTTTCGATGTTCTTAAAATTATCATTAAATTCTTCGTTTGATGTAATCTGTTTTGTTATTGTTACAAGCGTAGGCCTACATCAGTAATACAACGGGTAACTGTAAAAAAAAAAAAGGTTTTAGGTAGGAGGTTGCATGACATAAATCTATAGGGTAAGTGAAGTACTCAATTTTCGAAAATACAATGAATATTTAATCTAAAACAACGTTTTAAGTTAATGTGGTATCAATCTGGCGCCATGAACAAAAATTATTATGGTGACACTTTTTTAATCCCGTAGAAACTATTGGTCTACGATTGGGCCAATCACGGAATGACTGACGTTCTGTTGTCACTGACAGACATCCTACAGTGGTGTTTGCTATCACTGATCTTTCCTTGTAGCCTATCAGTCTCATGCACAAAGATTTACTGACGCAAACTATGGCGGACTTGCTGGTGCAGATAAACTTGCGGAAATCCGGATGAATTTTTAGCTATTTGCGGGATAGTCGATTGAGCCGCAAATTTACGGAGCTCCCGCACATATTGGCGCGAGCAAGTCTACTTGTGCATCCAGTTTATTCAATTTGCGGACGCAAGTCAACAGTTGCGTCCGCAAGTGGCTTTGTGCATGAGGTATGTCTATAAAGATGCGTGTGGACATTAGATGACTTCCGGTTCGCGCTGCCCAATACCCTGCATGTTGGTGACACTGCAATCAAACAAACTGTCCATAGCATGCGACATCCTAATGTACACAATGCACTATACGCAACTATTGATCTCAAAACAAATACAACTGTTGTTACTAATGTAGGCCTACTCGCGTATTGCAATTACACTCCAGCGTATTCAATGTTTGTTTATACGCGCTACGCTACGAAATACAACGCGTTACGTTTCAGAAAGCTGTTCTCGTCACAATCTTATCATCGAGATAACATCCTCAAACTTGATCTCGACTTTATACTCTCGCTTTAAAGTTTCCCTCTTGTTTCAAGCTCATATCTGCTGGGTAATCTGTTTACCGTAAGTGCGCGCCGCCATGTTGCCATTTCTCTGGGGTTCTGCGACGTCGAAGGAAACCGAATTTAATCAATGCTCCAAGTCGATTACCGTTTGTTGAACGAGGAAGTTAAGTAATGTGTGGATATATATATATATACCTGATCCCAATCAGAGATCTGGATAAGAAGCTCGACTCAAATGGACGGCATCCCCACCTACCATTTCATTACAAGTGTATACAACTACCCTGTAATAAAGACGTAAGTTAAACGAATGGAAAGCGTATCAATTAGAAGAACTAATCGAAGTGTCTGCGAGCTGGCTCTTATTCCGAAAAGCTGTGAAATACAAATAAGTGAAGTTTAACAGCTGGAAAAGTAAATCTAAGTGCAAATAAGTAGTATAGGCTAGTCCAGGTACCCTAGCTTTTAGATGAATTAAATCAATTCATTTGTATTTGTGGAAATGATTGATTGTATTTAAACTTGTAGCAAACCATAATAATTCGTGTTTTACTCTACAAAGGTTAAAAGGTAAGGAGATTACTTTTAAATGTTTTAATTTTCTTGTAATGTTAAGCTATACAAGTGAAAATCGTATATTAGTGGCCGTGCTTCCTAATGGATGACACGTTCGGGCTCAAACAGAACGGAACTATTTTGGTTCATGCGAACCTTCGCGGCTGTTACAACCGACGATATCATTATTCATACCTTTTTGTATCAACTAAACTTAAAAAAGTATAAAAAAAAAGTAATGATTATTGACCCTAGTGATTATGATTATCACTTATATGTAATCAATTTACAAATTGCCTATAGGGTCCACCAGCAAATTGCACTTGAATAGTTGCAACACATATTAACCCTTTAAGGCCACTTTCTTAGTTTATAAGCCCTTGTGGTCATGTTGAGTTTGAAACTTGACTGCCTTACTATCACATTCATTCAATGACTGACTGATATAAGCGTCTCCCCAAGGACGATATTCATTCAATAAGTTACTGATATAAGCGCCTTTTCTAAGAACATTATTACTTCAATGGGTAACTAATATAGGCGCCTTTCCCAAGAACAACATTTATTCAATGGGTTACTGATATAAGCGTATTTCCCGAGAACAACACTTATTACTGATATAAATGCCATCCCCATTAAACTTTAAACAGTTACTGACAGATAAGTGCAAGTGCCCACCCCGTCAACATTGACAGCATGACTGATAAGTGCAAGTGCCCATCCCGTCAACATTGCCAGCGTGACTGATAAGTGCAAGTGTCCATCCCGTCAACATTGCCAGCGTGACTGATAAGTGCAAGTGCCCATCCCGTCAACATTGCCAGCGTGACTGATAAGTGCAAGTGCCCATCCCGTCAACATTGCCAGCGTGACTGATAAGTGCAAGTGCCCATCCCGTGAACATTGCCAGCGTGACTGATAAGTGCAAGTGCCCATCCCGTCAGCATTGCCAGCGTGACTGATAAGTGCAAGTGTCCATCCCGTCAACATTGCCAGCGTGACTGATAATTGCAAGTGCCCACCCCGTCAACATTGCCAGCGTGACTGATAAGTGCAAGTGTCCATCCCGTCAACATTGCCAGCGTGCCTGATAAGTGCAAGTGCCCACCCCGTCAACATTGCCAGCGTGACTGATAAGTGCAAGTGCCCATCCCGTCAACATTGCCAGCGTGACTGATAAGTGCAAGTGCCCATCCCGTCAACATTGCCAGCGTGACTGATAAGTGCAAGTGCCCATCCCGTCAACATTGCCAGCGTGACTGATAAGTGCAAGTGCCCATCCCGTCAGCATTGCCAGCGTGACTGATAAGTGCAAGTGTCCATCCCGTCAACATTGCCAGCGTGACTGATAAGTGCAAGTGTCCATCCCGTCAACATTGCCAGCGTGACTGATAAGTGCAAGTGCCCATCTCGTCAACATGCCAGCGTGACTGATAAGTGCAAGTGTCCATCCCGTCAACATTGCCAGCGTGACTGATAAGTGCAAGTGTCCATCCCGTCAACATTGCCAGCGTGACTGATAAGTGCAAGTGCCCATCCCGTCAACATTGCCAGCGTGACTGATAAGTGCAAGTTCCCATCCCGTCAACATTGCCAGCGTGACTGATAAGTGCAAGTGTGCATCCTGTCAACATTGCCAGCGTGACTGATAAGTGCAAGTGCCCATCCCGTCAACATTGCCAGCGTGACTGATAAGTGCAAGTGCCCATCCCGTCAGCATTGCCAGCGTGACTCATAAGTGCAAGTGTCCATCCCGTCAACATTGCCAGCATGACTGATAAGTGCAAGTGCCCATCCCGTCAACATTGCCAGCGTGACTGATAAGTGCAAGTTCCCATCCCGTCAACATTGCCAGCGTGACTGATAAGTGCAAGTGTGCATCCTGTCAACATTGCCAGCGTGACTGATAAGTGCAAGTGCCCATCCCGTCAACATTGCCAGCGTGACTGATAAGTGCAAGTGCCCATCTCGTCAACATTGCCAGCGTGACTGATAAGTGCAAGTGCCCATCCCGTCAGCATTGCCAGCGTGACTGATAAGTGCAAGTGCCCATCCCGTCAGCATTGCCAGCGTGACTGATAAGTGCAAGTGCCCATACCGTCAACATTGCCAGCGTGACTGATAAGTGCAAGTGCCCATCCTGTCAACATTGCCAGCGTGACTGATCCGAGCGAAGCCGGCTGACGTATTACTGAACAGGCCCGGTTCTTGAGAGACACTTTCTTCCTCCAATGAAAACATTTCTTCGCTGGTACAAAATTAGTTTAGGAAGCTCGAGACTTCCTATTCTCTCTCCACGAACGGGGGTTGTGATAATAAATTGCGTTAAAACCGTTCGAGAATTTGAATATGAAATTGAATTAGAAGACTTTTAGATTGTGCAGCGTGGGTTATTAACGTTAAGCGAATTGTGTTTGTAACTGCTCATAAGTGGAATAACATCCAATTAGTGCAATAACGTTGTTAGTCAGTGATTCTATTACCAACCTCTCCACGCTAACGACCACTGCCAACACAACAAAACAAACCTAAGCGCTGCTATGTTTGGAATTAGGGGAAGTGATAGCTCCAACAGTATTACTGCACTAACACCAACTCGTTATGACACTTCGCGTAGGCAGAGGGTTGAAGGGGGGTTTGAAGGGTGTCAACCAATACCACCCTACCCCCCCCCGCAGCGCACCTTCTTCTAATTACATGACGACGTGATTGGAAGGATACTGTGGAGGCCCTTCACCTCCAGAAAGCTTCTACACGAATAACCTCTTCACTCACGTCGGCTTATTCACTATAGATTGTTGCACTTGCGATCCGATCATGACCGTCCGCTGTTTTGATTATTCTATAACACGTAATATTCAAAATGATCATTTGAAAGAGTGAAAGAAAGGAAATTTTCGTTAAAGTACCGAAGTAGGTATTAGAATATTGACGTCGATGTCGGTTTACCTATATTCTTCAGCTTTTATTTTTATTTTTCCTTTTAATTTTATTTTTATTTTTTGTACTTCTTATTTCTGTAATAATTGTTCTTGCATCCCCGTTATCTTCCTTTTATGGCTTTCTATTATATTTTATTACCCTCTCTCTTGCTCTTTCTCTCTCTCTCTCTCTCTGGCTTCCGGAAGGGACATAACACAACTACAGCACTCATTAAAGTAACTGATGATATCCGCTTTGCAATGGATAGAAAAGAAGTGACACTGTTAACCTTGTTTGACTTTAGCAAAGCCTTTGATTGTGTGCAACACGAGTTGCTCCTTACTAAGCTCTCTAATATTGGTGTATCGGATTTGGCAATTCACTGGTTCTCTTCTTATTTGTCTAATCGCGGTCAACAAGTAGTCTATGATAACATTGCTTCTTCTTGGATCACAATATCTATCGGAGTTCCTCAAGGATCAGTTTTAGGTCCTTTGATGTTTTCAATATATATAAACGACATATCTGCCTGTTTCAAACATTCTGAGCACCATATGTATGCTGATGACCTACAAATGTACATTCATTTTCTGTCAAAGGATATAGTACACGCTATTAACTGCACGAACAGCGACATATGTAACTTGCTCACTTATGCAAATGACCACAACTTGACACTTAATGTAGCAAAAACTCAACTGGTATTAATTGGATATAAAAAATTGCTGAGTAACATAGACAAGTCGCTTCTCCCACCAATCACAATAAACAACATTGCCATACCGTACCAGCAATCAGTGAACAACCTAGGCCTTTTAGTTGATGAAACACTCTCATGGACTCCTCATATAAATAATCTAACAAAGAAAGTTATCTCAAGTATGCACCAACTCAAACGAAATTGCCCATTCCTTCCTCTCTCAGTTCGCAAAGTTGTAATTCAGGCTCTCATATTTCCCATCATTGACTACGCATCTGTAGTGTACAATGATTTGACAGAGACGCTCAACATTAAGCTGCAGAGAGTACAAAACGCATGCATTAGATTTATTTCCGACGTCAGACGTGACGAACATATTACGCCATATTATGTCAAGCTAAAATGGCTTAAACTCGTTGATAGGCGCACTCTGTCGATTGTAGTATTAGTATCCAAAATAATGAAGTCCCAATGCCCTCCGTACCTCTTTCAATCTTTTATTCGCATGGGAACTGTCCATAATCGCACAAATAGACACACATCAAATACAGTCCAAATACCAAAACACCGTACAGTAAAATGCAACAAATCATTCACAATTACAGCTAGTCGCCTTTGGAACAGATATCTTCTGCAAACATATTCTAAAACGTCGCTCTCCACGCTCAGAAGTAGCATCCACAACCGTCTCCTTTCCACATATAATTAAAAATATGATCAGTTTCAAAAGATGATCTAGAACTGTTTAGATTTGTATATTAATTTATTAAATATATCTGAATTCGCGCAAGTAGGTACTAAGCATTGACATATTACAATTTATAATTCCAGTCATAAATATTTGCATTATAACTACATAGTTTCATATACACCTGAGTAATGGCATAGTATACATTAGGTTACTAATTAGAGTTAGTATTACATTTAGACTAGGATAATACTATTATTAGAATTAATATTAGAATAAGCATAGTATTAAAAGTACAATTTGCAATAGAATTTTAGCTTGTGAACATGTTTTTTTCTCTTCTTCTTTCTTTTGTTCAATAGAATTAGTGATGCCTTCTGCATAACATCTGTTAGATAAAATATGTATACAAAGTGTATTTTATACTAGTTTATAATGGTATTATTGCCAATTCAATATGTATTATCTCACATTCATATATTTCATGTTTATATGTTTATAGTGTCTGTAAAATATCTGTAATGAAGAGGTTGGCTACACTCAAAGGGGCTTAATAGCCCTACGTAGCACGCCTTTAAGCCAATAAATATCAAATATCAAATATCTCTCTGTCTCTTCATACTCTTTCGTCCCTTCCAAGTATTTAAAATGTGCGTACAGCGTTTTTGAGGCTATCATTTGACTATCATTTTACCACTGTACATTTATTTCATAGGGCTCTACCTAGACATATATTTATTATTATACTATATTTTTATTGTTTTGATATAGCATTTATCTTTCTTGTGAAGTTGCATTTCGACATCCTAAAATTTTCTTTCGTGTACATTTCTTTCATATTTGTGGTTCCCCTGTATGTTAGCAGTTTTATTTTTGCTACTCCGTTTTAATTTGTAAATACGTTTTATACCTGCTTGACAAGGGATAGATAGTAAGTGCACTGTAGCTCCACACTAGCACACGAATAGGCACGTTTAAACACATGACGTCATGACTATATAAATACTCTAAAATGTGTGCTGAAGAAACATTAGTTTTGCGAACAATGAGCTAATCAGCAAGAATGTGTAATGGCAGTGTGCACGGATGTTTTTGGCTTGGAAAGCATAATATAGAAGACATGTGTAGCTTGTACAACATATTATACGCAATCCACTCGCCTAGCCTGAAAAAGTTGCAGTATAATTAAAAAAAAATGAAATCCATGCAAACGATAAGAAATATTGAAACGTGGCACTGAGTTGATACATGTCAATGACTCAATGCATAACCTCTGTCAATTCGCTTGTGTATTAGTCAGGCAGCTTCCGCGATCGGTTCGTAGAATCTATTGAAATTGAACTTCATCAAAATTTGAAACTTGATGCTGAGTTCTGATTCAATAGGGTGAGTGAACTATCAAACACACTTCTGTTATGTGTCGACGGGAACATGAGCGTGTATAAAACTGCAGGACATGTGGGTCCAATATACCATCAGTTCACGCGGCACTTCAGTTATTATTCCTCGTTTTACCCTGAAGAAGTCATAGTTTAAACGAATGGTGTCGTAAAGTTACCCCATATCCACAATATAATACTGCGGCTGTGAACTGGAGAGGTGCCAACACTGTGATGTACGTTACTTTGTCTGTCATTTGATTGTGTATCCACTCCAACCCCGACCGTATCAAGACATATAGATTCACGATTTACTGTTATTATCTTGTTTATACCAAACAACCCCTATCAAAACAATAAAATGAGACGTGATTCACTAGTGAAAGCCAGAACTTCTGTGCTCATCATCTTTCGACCAATAGTGCCTAGTCCGAGGTGACTGGCCTATCATATGCAGTCCCGTGAGAGTGTGGAACGAATATAGGCCATTATATTTTCGCCATCTTTAAAATAAATAAATAAATTCACATTTAGAGTCTACCTTCTCAGTAACAAAACTGATTTACAGTGGGGGACTTTCATTTAAAATGACTGAACCAACACTGCAGGCTCCGAACACCATCGACGAGTAAGCGATAACCAATCAAAGATCGATATTTCAAAACTTCGTAATTTCAAAAATTTTGCCGGGAGTTAGTGAGGCACAGCTTTCTTGATGGTTCTATCGCGGATTGACCAGTCGAAAAGGCTGTGCATCGAGGAAGTACTATGGTCGTAATGGCGGACGCCCAATATGTCAGCGCCCACTAAAGGGTGCGTAAAATGGCCTATACGGTCACATGTTTACAACCTTTTATCATGTGTAAAGACTGTTATAACTAACATTCATGATACATTACAAATACAATATCTATAACTAATGTAGCAGTATAACTTGGTACAACAGGTGTTTGGAATGCAACCATACACAATTGAATGTACGTTTTATTATAAACTGCAACCTCTTCAGTACCGTATCTATCCCAACACTAATGCAGGCACGTGTTTAACTGTGTGACACTCTATAAGCAATGATATTTAGGAACGCTTGTATGCCTCTACATAAAAGCATGATGCGTGGTCCTCTAGCATTGCATCTTATGTACCCGGCACCTCCACCAATAAAATATATTTTATAATTTTATAACGGTACATAATTCCATTTTGTATTAAGGGCTAGTACGTTGAATAATAACAACATCACACAAATACAAATAAAAATAATTTTTATTATGATAATAGTAATATTATTAATAATAATAAAAATAATAATAATAATAATTAATAATATTATTAATAATAATAATAATAATAATAATAATAATAATAATAATAATAATTATATAAATAATAATAATTATAATAATAATAATAATAATAATACTAATAATAATAATAATAGTAATAATAATAATAATAATAATAATAATAATAACAATAATAATAATAATAATTATATAAATAAATAATAATAACAATAATAATAATAATAAAAATTATGATAATAATAACAATAATAATAATAATAATAATAATAATAATAATAATAATAATAATAATAATAATAATAATAATAATAATAATAATAATAATAATAATAATGATAATAATAATAATAATAATAATTACACTAATAATACGATGATAATATGGTAATACATAATTCCTCGTTTGAACATGGCTCACTCACAATGCGTACTCCGTACCTCCACTTGCCTCCACATTGTAGTGCCGTTTATTTTGCATTTCGAACCTGTACGTTGATATAGTTAATAGTTTGCTTTGAAAATACAGGCGCTAAGGAAACCTTCAGTAATTCAAAGAGTAATTTTCCTATAGTCCTGTACCATAAACATGTCTTATGAAAGAATAAATTTAGAAACAAGATACTAAAAGTGTGAACCAACAATAAATCTAGCCGGCGAGTAAGGCCTAGTCTGGCTCGCGTGTGAGTGCGTGCCAGCTACTCGTTGTGGCCCGACCGTTGTGCAGGCTGAGTCTGTACAGCATTTGTCATGGAAATGCTAGGTGAGTCACAGGTGCGCCCCCCCCCCCCCTCCCCTCCCCTTCACACCGGATATCACTTATCTTCTCTCTCTGACACCTTTCAAGCCGAGATGTGTTATTTACAGAGAGATGTGGCTGAAGTACAATTCTGGTGTTTTATGTTATACTAATATATTGCATTATAGACAATTTGAGACCTTGACAATTGCATTGAACTATTACACAGAAGCAACATAGTAAATATAATCCTAATACTTGATATAATTTTAAAATGCAAAGCATTTTTTACATTCTTAAAAAACGTCTGAAATAAACCAAAAAACAGAAGAGTTCGTATAACACTACTGCAATTTATTGAGCTTCGTGCTGCTGTATATACAATGAAAAGTAAATACTAATAAACGTAATAACTCATTGTTCACGATTCACAACACATTCTAAAAATAAAACCATAAACGAGCAACTATTTACTTCCAATCAATTCACCCCCTGATGATGGGTGATGATGCAATCAATGTGGTTAAGTTAAATACATGTATTGAGATACCTCAAAGCTTGAACTACACAGCGCGCAAGTTTACCATGAACGTTCGTTCGTAGCAAATAAAATTAATCAAAGAAAATAACTAACAGCTTAACTGTGTAATATTGCATTCAATTAAACCTTTCCATTTGTTTTATTTTCGAGAGAAGTGTCATATTTAATAAATGTATGTAATATGTAATATGTATGTGTAATGTCACTACATATTGAGTGCACTGTGATCTCGAATCGTCGTTGAAGACTATAGTGTAGAGAAGAGTATATTGGAGTTTTATTTCCAATTTTGTAAACAACGATACTTTGAATACAAGTATAACTTTTCTTCCTTTTTTTAGTTCTTTTTGAATATTCAAGTGTAAAGCAGGTCCCATGACGATCGGGTGTGGGCGCATGTGCTGCTATAGGGTGGGACCATCGTGCTAGTTTTTCCTCCGTTCCGTTCTGCTTGTCACGTGAAAGAAGCATCAATTTAAATTCCTCATGTCGCTGCAACAACACAATGTTACATTAGCCTAACACATGGTGACTGCGCACGATATGGCGACGGCAAACAAAGGCGCGCGCGTGCGGCTACGGCCATCCCGACAACTATTTAGCTTTTACAATTCATGCTGAAGACTCAAGGTGTATTTTTACATTGAAACACTCGTGATAAATTGAACTCTTTTTGACATTTTTCGTTAACCATAATGTAAAACACGGCCAACATTGTTAATAAAGAGACAATGTCCTTGTAAAAACCATGTTCCATTTTTCACGAATGTTGACTCTTTTAAAAACATCTCATTCAATTAGTATCAACAATACGTGAAACCCTCCTAAAGGTTCCATACCAGCTACACAAGACGAGTGTTTCTGTGAAGATAGCTGATTGTTACTGTGTAGCATCTTTGTTTTGTTATTAGCGGTAGTACTGTGGGCTTGTGTAACAGCTTTCTTATTATTTCCTTGGGCAATGGGACTGGTCGAAGTATCAGCTGTGTGTTATTGAGATTTGTTAACAGTTTAGCCGAACAGAACGAAGGCAGTAATAAGTATACAAATTACACTTGTAGAGATTGTGTTAAAGAAGGTGTGTTCTATATTATTTGACGCAATGAGTTTAAACAAGACAATGTGTAATGTATATGTGTATAATTTATTATATAGAATCATTGCAGTAGGGGACAATTTGCCCAACCATAGAGATGGATAGCTATCTATGGCCCAACTAACGGAATATCAACATTCCTTCTATGCATTCATACGATTAATATAAGCTAGTGTACACCACAATGTAAGTCAATGACACAAAAAATAAATAAATAAATAAATAAATAAATAAATAAATAAATAAATAAATAAATAAATAAATAAATAAATAAATAAATAAATAAATAAATAAATAAATAAATAAATAAATAAATAAATAAATAAATAAATAAATAAATAAATAAATAAATAAATAAATAAATAAATAAATAAATAAATAAATAAATAAATAAATAAATAAATAAATAAATAAATAAATAAATAAATAAATAAATAAATAAATAAATAAATAAATAAA